>JAHZNH010000452.1:0-15047 GCA_027744355.1 Tyrannoseira gladiata
AGTATAGTAGCCAATCTCGCGAGCACTGAAGATACTTTTTAAAGCCTTTCTTTGTGATTTAGCACCAACAATTTTCACAATAGGACTAGTAGCAGCAAAGTCTAATGCCTCTACCTTCCTAGAGGGGCTTTGAGAAAACGCTATCAGCTTAAGCTGATTAAATGCCCGTGTGTATGCATAACGTAAAGTGAGCACTTAATCCCTTACGAAACGTTTCACAGGAAGAAGACGAACATCCCTGAGAATTGAACAGGACGACCTAATTCTGTCCACGGTTTTGGGCGTTCCGAGTTCCAAAACCACCTTGAGCAGCAGCGATTTCACTTTTTATATCGAGAGGAATAAGACTTGTGACTTCCTAGTTGTGAGTTCGACTAGCTCAGTTCAACTCTCATTCCATGTGGCTAGGAAAAGAAATAATGAAAAAAGTGGGAGTGTGTGAAGGTCCGAATCCAACCGATATCTCATCTCATGTGAAAATTTCTGATGGAAAAATCTGGGGAATGGTGAAAGAAAAACTTCCTTCCAGATGAAGGCTTTCAACCGCTACCAACCAACAAGGCTTAGGAAATCGGTTAGGAGGAGAGATGAGATTTTCTTCAGAGTTTAACCACATTGATGACAGAGAATTCCGCTATTTACCTTCTGTCTGAATTTTCATACCATTAAGGACAAAAACACGAAGGCCTTAACATCCATGGGGCTTTACCTACCGTTCCCTGAAAAGTTTTTGGCTTCGATGAGTTCTCCCCTCTCTCTTTTATATGAGGAATATGCATATAAAGATGTAGGCCTAATGGTGAAAAAAACTCATTCTCAGCTCATTTACCTTTTACTTTGTTAATTTCTTCCATCGTCTTGATGGGACTTGAATCCTAGATTTAGGCAGCCTGGCTCTAGGTTCGCAGTTCTTTCTCCAAAGTACAAAAACTCATTTTCTCCACAGTTCTTGGAATGTCTTCAGGCTCTCACCCGCCACAGAACACTGGAGTGCTCGATGCGATGATGCAAATAATCCACATTTTTGGCTGAAGACTAACCTCCATTTTCGCGGAAGTGTTGGTGGCGGGATATCAAGAATAAGTGTACCGTGTTCCAAGATTGTTGTTGGTTGATGCAATCACACTGCTAAATGCAAAATGCAAAGATTCTTTAAGAGGAGGAAAGATGTGGGGTGCTGNTGCAATCACACTGCTAAATGCAAAATGCAAAGATTCTTTAAGAGGAGGAAAGATGTGGGGTGCTGATTACATTTTTAGACTCTTCACTCTTCCCCTGGCTTATTAACGTATGCATGAAAATTCAGGTAGACATCCGACATACTTAAAAAAAGTTTTTGTGGACTGGACGGCGGTCTAAAACAAGTCCCTACATTGCATGAATGTAGGCTCCGTTGGGAATATCATCTCATCGGGATTACGAAATGGTTGTGATGATGATGATGACGGAGATGATGAAATTAAGCCCCAAAATACAATCCAGAACAATACATAAATACAAGTAGATATATTCATGCAAAAACATTGGATTTTTTTCATCCTGACTGTGGCATGGCCGCAGGACTCCAACCAAACCGGAGTGGATTCTTTTTAACCGGACTGTAGTGCATTGGATTGTCGAGCATTAAATGTGATGGAAGCCTGCTGCTTAGAAAATTAAACTTTTGTGGTTTCCTCGTTAATAGAAAAGACAAAGGGGGAGAGTGAGTACATAGTACATAGTGAAGCGAAATTGTGGAAATGCGTGGTGAGGCCGGGCCCAGAGCTTTAGATTTTTTAATACCATTGAGGACTAACCTATTTAGCATGAAGCCATGTAAATAAATAGGTTTTCAGAAAATGGGACTACATGTATTTAGCAGAGAGTGCAAATGCGAGTGAAAAGGAAAGGGATAAACAAAAAGCCATTGTCATCCATTGAGTTAATGACCACAAGGAAAATGTAAAGGAACAATTAATGCTGAGGAAACAACAGGGATGAAGACGAAGAGGGACGGGACGGGGAGATGTTAATTTTCTAAGATGATTCCCGCTTCGCATCAACACTTTGTAGACATTTTTGATACTGTTTGTTTTACGACGATAGGAGTTGTATCGCACGATGAACTGCTGGAGGGCGTTTAAGCTATTTTTAATAACTTGTTTTTGCCCACCAGACAAATAAGTATGTTACTATAATAGTACATTGGATAATCTGAGGGCTTTAATATACTTTCGTATTGATGAACAAACTTCGTCTAGGTGGGGGCTTTGAGAGATTTTCTCATGTGGGAGACAGAAAATCCTACAGTTTTGCAAGGATAATGTCTACCTCATGAGAAACATTATATTTTGATGATGAGTAATTTCTCAACAATCATGGAAAATATTTATTGGTGAAAACAAGGAAGCA
Organism: Tyrannoseira gladiata; assembly: GCA_027744355.1. Taxonomy (NCBI): domain Eukaryota; kingdom Metazoa; phylum Arthropoda; class Collembola; order Entomobryomorpha; family Entomobryidae; genus Tyrannoseira; species Tyrannoseira gladiata. The sequence continues at coordinate 2,392 of JAHZNH010000452.1, forward strand.
GCTGTATAGTCTAAGGACTTTGCAAGGGATCAAACAACGTGAGTAAATTGAATTTGCGATAGACAAAAGCTCTTCTGTAGCTGCACTGTATTGTTGAGAGGTGAAAAAAAAGAATGTGGGATGCAAAGTGGGGCGCGAGAAGTAAGTTCACCTCCTATGTACGTCAACATTGTCTTCATCATCCTTCTATTATAGATGAAGAAAGCTCGGGGTAAAGGTCCTGGTGATTGCGAGTTTTAGAGATTGTTTTTTACTTCGTCTTGTAGTAGGTCTATGAGTTTGCACGTAAGTATTTCCATTAAAAATAGAATTCTCCACCTCACACAATGATGCGTTGAATGGGTAGTGAGCCCGGTTGGTGAGAAAAGTTGGGAGGGTTTTTGCATCTTTCTTAATAAGATTATATCAAGCTTAATTCTGTGGAAGTGCTTTAAAAAGGAGAGACACTAAACGTCTTGTTGCTCATTCACTTGTCTTTCCCCATTCCAGTTTTTTTCTATTCATTCCAAGTCTTTTCATTGCATAGAAACTTTGTTATCTACGTCCTCTATCTAATGCTTATGCCCTATTCATCGGCCTAACTTTAAAAGAGATTAGCGGGGAAAGTGGGACGGTATAACGTGGAGCATTTTAATGGCTCCTAGTTATTTATCTTGGAGCTGGATGCATAAACCATGTATAAGGAGAATTGCAAATGATACCAGTGTCTATTGAAAATCATGAGTTTCCTTGCTGTTTTTTCTCCTCGCAAGAATTTTCCAATTGTATGGAAGTAGAACTGTCACCGAAGGCTTACGCAATACTTTATCTTGTTTATTTACAATATTGATTTTGAAAAGAAGACGCTCCATTTGTAATTATAATGACCATTTAGGCTACATAGATTTTTTCTCGATGTTGTATATTTATTCTGTCCCGGCTGAGACGGAAGATTTACACATTCATCTGTTCACCTTTGTCCACCAGGAAATTGCATGGTATATGCGATAGAGGAAAAGAGTATCATTTGAATTGCCATTTGGGGAAATTATCATACATTTTTGTTCATGACCTTATTCCTAAAAATAGGAAGAATGGTTGTGTTCTCTGAAACTTTGCCCGTGGGAAATATTTTACTCTGTTGTAATTCAAATGAGCCCTTTCTTCCCACTCATCGAGCCCATTGTTGAAGAGGAGAAAAAAGTATTCTGCCTTTTTAGTTCATGACCTTATTCCTAAAAATAGGATGAATGGTTGTGTTCTCTGAAACTTTGCCCGTGGGAAATATTTTACTCTGTTGTAATTCAAATGAGCCCTTTCTTCCCACTCATCGAGCCCATTGTTGAAGAGGAGAAAAAAATGTATTCTGTCTTTTTCTCTGAATCCGGATAAACCTACTACAACCTTTTGAAGCTTGGATTGAAGTGACTCAAACTCTGTTCGTGGAAGTTGGGCATAGAAAATAATATCGTTACTGCGAAAAAAAAGTCCGAGAGTTTCGGGGAAAGAGCTTCCACTTCCAGCCTAAAGATATTAAATGTTTTACGAAGAAATCAACAAGACTGGTATATGAATTAACCACCCATGCATGTGATTTTGACAGGCATGCATGACGCAAAAAATATTTTTATTTTTATGGCAGAAATTCAGCGGGTCGCATAGGATTAACCTTACACCATTCTTTAACGTCACATTCATCTTCATCTGACTACAATGTGAAAACGTTCAGGTCAGCGCTGTTTCTCTTACTGGCGTTGTTTAGCGTTTGCGCAATTTCCATAAAGTTTGCAGTGTAAGAGTTAATCTTCGCCTGTGATTCGAATCAATACGAAAAATTGGGTCAATGATAGTTAATTAGTGTATTATTAACTACTTAGCTTGGAAATCATTTCATGACTGTTTGTTTTCTTCCTACAGCTGTTTCCTTCTTCGGGTCAAGTTGGGTGAACATGAGGCTACAGGAGGCTAGAAGTTCCAGTGACATCTACTTCAAGTTGCGAACTCGCCGCGCAGATTCAATGCTTTTCCTTGTTGCTGGTAGGACTACAGCTGTTTCCTTTTTCGGGTCAAGTTGGGTGAACATGAGGCTACAGGAGGCTAGAAGTTCCAGTGACATCTACTTCAAGTTGCGAACTCGCCGCGCAGATTCAATGCTCTTCCTTGTTGCGGGTAGGACTGATTATTGCCTTCTTGTTCTCGATGCAGGTCGATTAAAGGTAGGTCTCTGACTGCTTTTCATGCTTGAACAATTCATGTACAATAATACCAAATAGCAATAATTGGTGTTCTGGGTGGTGAGGTTTTTGATCTCTAAATTGCAGAGTGCTAAATTGGCCCTATTCTTGCTTGCAATAATTTAATTAAATTTTTCCTTCTTTTTTCATAGGTGCACATTAACTTGGGCGCTGGAGAGACTGAACAAGCTTCAGAAGCTCCGTTTCTTCTGAACGACATGAAGTGGCATTCGGTCAATTTGACTCGGCGGGGCTCCCAGCTCACCATTCAAGTGGATAATCACTTAACGAAGTAAGTAATTAAAGTGGGAAAATTTTTCTTTGAAAGTCAAACAATTAGGAAGAACGGACTGATAGAATTTTTTCAGTCGTGGGTAGTGGGTGTTCCATATAAACTTATTTCGAAGAATGAAGAAATAAGTAACAATGATGAACGCGGAAGACTCCAGTATAGTACACTTTACTGCAATTAAGTTTATAAGAAGAAGAAAGTGTGCAAAATTGTAACTGAAAGTAGGAAACAATATATCATGATGGGATGGAGTGGTGTTCGCTTTCTCCTTCCTCCAACGTCAGATATTGTTACACCGCCATGCATCGCCATCCTCATCTCATCTTTCGCTGACACTCGCTAGTCACCAGCATTCCGGGTAAAATGAAAACACTACTACCAACCACCCAACCAACTTCACAATCTCCGCGCGATAACAGCGGGCGAACGTGATGAGACTCGAAATTACTATAAGTTATTTTTGCATTTAAACAAGAAAATAGGTCGGGTGGATAGGAGATAGATGATGAGGAGGAGGGAAGGGGGAACTGGAAGGCAGCTTTTAAATTGGCATACATCAAGCTATAATCTAGTAAAACAAGACTAGACTTCATTCCAAACTAAGAATACATTAGAGTGTATGCATGGCTAACAACTTTTGAAATGAGCAAAAAAAACCTCTTCTCAGGAAATATGAATTCCAAACTAAGAATACATTAGAGTGTATGCATGGCTAACAACTTTTGAAATGAGCAAAAAAAAACCTCTTCTCAGGAAATATGGTTACTTACTGGTTCACCCATTTTAAGATTTTCCTTACGTTATTGTATGGACTTACCAAAAGTTTCTAAGATTCCTCAAGTGAAAACCTATATCCTGTGAATGTGAAAAAAAACTTTATTGCGAATATCACATAATCTTACTTGACATTAGGATAGGCTATAATTGTTTTGTACCCAAAACATTCGCAATCCGAAATTTTGAGATGATAAATGACCCTCGAAATTTAGATGGGTAAGATGCTTGTAGATCTATTTAGTTTGAAACATCGACACAACCACATAAAAAATCTGTGAATTTACTGCTTTCCATTTTAGAAAAATGCCATAATAAAAATAGACCTGTGACAACCGATGGAAAGAGGCTCGTTCGACGTTGTGAGATTATTATCACACGTTTAGATTTATGGACGGCAGCCCGTAAAGTTTGGTTTCAAAAGATTTTCCGCGGGTTTCCGGTGGGAGTACACTCCAACTAGATTTTCTTTGAGGGAAAGGGAATAAACACGTTTAGATTTATGGACGGCAGCCCGTAAAGTTTGGTTTCAAAAGATTTTCCGCGGGTTTCCGGTGGGAGTACACTCCAACTAGATTTTCTTTGAGGGAATGGGAATAAAAAAAATGATACGACTGGAAGATGCCAATCTAACTTGCTCAGAAACAAAAAAAGGGAGTAAATGTTAGGGTTCCCGAACCTGGAGAGGACAATTTTTGCTTCCCGTTTTTACTTATATTTGATGTTCGCGGGTCTTTTCTTGTGGCATCTCCTCACGCAAAGGGATCTTCTCTACACATGTTCGTCCGTACGCACCGACAGCGAGTTGGTTCCACCAGGAAAATATAAATGAGGAGAAGGACGGCCGAAAAGAATGCCAATCAGGTTGTGAAAAGGATGTGGAGGAAGTGCTTCCACAGTGAAATCTCTTCGAGGCAGGAATGGCAAATCATACATACGTCGCGACTGTTCAATTTCGTATTCGTCAGACGAGATCCGAGCGGAAAGTCGCAGGTACGGTGAAGGCATGGCGGAGCACTATAGCTACACCTAAGGAACCATATACATATGGTTTCTTGCCTCTTGCTCAGGAAGAGTTCCTCTTAGCCGGTGACTTGAATTTACAACGAAAAACAACGGATGAGGAAAAGATGGAATATGGCATGTGACTTAAGTCGTCGGGTGACAACAAAGGAATGAACAAAAGATAGAAAATCATAGGCCTTTGAAAGACATTTCGTGAAATTGCATGTCTTTCGTAAATCACCTCAAGGCGAGAGTAAAATATTGGGAGACGTTAACCTTACCTCACGAACCTCGCTTGCAGAACACCCTCATGGAAAAAAATGAAACAAAGTTGAAATGAGAAAGTCACGCGGCGAAGAATCAAGAGAGGAAGAAGGAGCAAGGAAACAAGAAGCAAGCATACTCACTTTTAGTGCGCATTCCTTTTGCGTGCCTTGCCACAAGAAGGAAGGAAGGTGTGTTATGCAAAATGCCATAAATTGGAGACCTTGTTGTTAAACTAGAAAAATCTTTTGAGACGAGACGTACGAAATTGAAGCAGTGTAAAGTTCACGCCGCGGCCCTATCTCGTTGAGAAAGGTTAACAAGAGTAGACGAAAGGGGAAAGGTAAAAATCTGTGTTTTCATAATGTGAAGCACCTTGCTTCCGCACGATACTCCATGAAATACTTAGGGTTGCTCAGAGGAATTCGGCTTAGTAGTGATGCAGTTGAAAGTTGAATATTTTGTACAAGACTACTAATGATGATGACCATGATGAAGACTAGTAAGACTACTTATGCACCGTCGATCATTTCAAAAGAACTCGCTAGCAGTGGAGAAATCACCTTTGTGAATGTAGTCATTTGCCCAAAGATTCCAAAAAGGTTTTCCCGATGATTTCTTATAATGGGTCCACCCACGGAAGTGCTTTCTATTGGGAGCAAAGACCAAGTCACGGTCATTGCGATTCAAGCTCATAGATTAATCAAGCAAGCTGTACTTTGCTAAATCACTATCATTTACAAGAGGGCTATTTACGAGAGGAAGAGGATATCAAATGCAGATTTTCTACATTATCCTCATCGTTTAGAATGAACAGAGGGCATTGAACTGACCATGAAACATCCTTCGCTCCGCTGTGGCTTCCGTTAAGGGCAGAGAAGAAAAAAACCTCGGAACTTTATTTAAAAGCATCCTTTTTTGAACTTCACATCCATGCATGGAATGCAGGGTCGGTGGACTGTGAGGAACCTGCTGAAGACAGACCCCTGAGTCAAGCCTCGTTACAAGACCACGTTGCGACCGTTACAAATAACTTGGATTGGATAGGATGTAGTAATGTGCCCACTGCACATTTTTTTGTTGGAGGATGTCGGATGTAGCCTAGAAAAAATAATAGTAATAATGTATGAATGTCCGTGGAAATTGCTGCAAGAAAATTTTATGATTTACGAGTCAAATATTTTTTTTCTCTAGAGCAAATCTGCCGGGACGGTTCCACGAGCTGAACATCCATTTTGGCATTTGGCTTGGTGGCTTAGGTGGATTCAATGAAATCTTTCTGGGGAATCTACCCTCGTTTCGTGGTTGCATGTCTCATATCACTTACAATGCTGAGGATGTCCTTCTTCGTGCCAAGTCGCAAAATGGCCAAGTAAGTTTACCTCCTTCGTATTTTTTTTATTTTCCTCGTCTTTGCTTTGCTCTCAGGTATTATTATAAGGAGATATAAAATGTCCATCCATTTCATTCCTCATAATCGTTTTTCCCACACTGAGAAAACAAAAAAAAAGAAGAGAAAGTGAACGTGATGTTGTGGTGCGTTGTGGTTAGCGCTCCTATCTTCAGCTGCTGGAGCTGAAGCGTATCTATCTGCTTTCCTCACCAAAATTATTGTTTATCTTCCCATGAATAGATTAATGGAGTGTCTTGGAACTGCTCAGAGGAATTTGAGGCATCGTCCAGCGACCCTTTTAGTCTCCTCTACCCGAACAGCTATGTTACTTCACGTGTAGCCATCGCAAGACAAGGAACCATAGTCAAAATGAACATTCGTCCAATGCATGATGACGGCTTAATATTCTACGTTTCTGGAGTGACATCCAAGCCAGACTACCTCGCGCTCGAGTTGAGGAAAGGAAGAGTAAGTGGTTTGGAGTATATATATAAAAAAGAAACATTTACATAGGGATAAGGGACCTGCCTTTAATTTATTGAGACAGATTATTAGACTTAATTCCCCTCCAGAAACTACTTGACTCTGGACGGATGCAAGCAGTAGGAAGGAAAGAGAGAAAATGAGCTTGCACATAATATTACTTACTTCTGGTTCTTACAGGTTCGATTTATTGCTGAGCTTGGTAGTGGGGCTCTTCAAGTGCAGTCACCAAAAAATATATCGGATCGTCAATGGCATTCCATAGCTATTCAGGTGGGTGGATTTCCTCAGGGAGAAACTTTTTGCGAGGAAAAAAATACTTGAAAAATATGTGTCATTAAGAATTTAATGAATTCATCACTTAAAGTCTTAATAATGTGCATGTTCATTCTTTCAGGCAACCCCACAATTTTTGTCTGTGATGGTAGACAACGAAACTTTCTCTGAGCCCGCCCGAGGAGGAAGTCGTCATCTTGATGTCTCAGACACGGTTTACATCGGGGTGGAGGAAAGTCGGCGGAACAAGCTGAAACCATTAGGATTAATCGAACAAAGTTTTCGGGTATGGGGAAGAAGAAAAAAACTTTCTGATTTCTTTTCAAAAAACTCATCCAAGCCTGACAAATCTTCCCGAACTTCACTTTTTTCCCGAATGTTTGTCGTTTGTTCTAATAAACTCCCTTTGATTCGTATTGATTGAGCTGTCATATTCTAAATGAAAAATGACATTCGTTAACCTTCCCACGATTTGAATGTAGTGGGAGGTGGGTGGAGTACTATGCAAATACAAAGGTGACATGCTGTGCTTGACAGACGAAATGAAAATTGTTGGGACCAAGGCTTTCTCCTGAGAATGCATGCGTGTTTGAGTCTATCTGAAAAGATTCTTTTCTCTTTACTTCACGCCATGAATCCCAACAATAATACCAATAGAAACTCATTAGTAATCTACTATTTGCTTCCAGGGCTGCATTCAGCTTCTGCACATTGACGAGAAGCCCTATGGCCTTCCTGAAGTTGATGTGAGCAGCAACATTTCAGCTGGATGCAACGTGCTCGATGGACGATATTGTTATGGTTCCAAGAACAATGCAAGTGGCTCTGACAGATGTTCCCTGGTTACAGGTGTAGCCACACGGAATACCACGGGGAATGCAACGTCAACCTCTGTCATTTCATCTGGAACAAGTTCTCTCGAAGTTATCACAATTCCACGGGAAATGATTCGTATCGTAACGCAAACAGATTTGGGTGAGCTGGAGATAATGCGCGTCAATCCGTTGCACGTGGCTGAGGGGGACTCTGTCATTATCACACCTCGTCATTTAGCCATCACTCTTGACCTCTCCAAATTTGGGATTCGGGAGTCCGGGGTTTTGTTCAGGATCTCGAAACAGCCTCAGCAGGGACGAATTGAAGTAAGTTCTAATACATACATACATACAATAGTAACGCAATAATACATTTAACTTATGCAGGAAGTGAAAGTTGCACTGCTGCATAGTAGTTGTTGTGAAGTTGTGATAAATTGTTTCAAAAATAATTTGGAGCACGTTTTCCTTTCGCTTTTGTACCCGCAAGTTTCTTCATTGCTTCCCCGCAAAAAAATCGCTTAAGCCTTCCTCATATCCTCATCATGATCGTCATCATCACAATATTTCTTCCTTATGACAATAAATTTTCCAAAAAAAATAATGCAAGCCCAACGATTCCCTTTCAGTCACGAATAAATAGTGGCAGTCGCTGGATCTATTTTGTAGGCTTTATTGATTCCTTTTCTCGTTTTTCTGAAGATTCTGAAGCGACAAAGACTTTTAAGTTGGTTTGGTTTAGATCGAGGTATGCAGGGATGAACACGTTCTGATGACTTTGATTCATTGCACAATTTAATATTAATGACAGTGAGTGACTGGTTTCTTCCTAAGGAGAGGAGAGACGATAAAAAAGGATGGTTCCTCAATATAGAAAAAATCGGAATAATATGAGAAAGAACACTAATCTACATATTCCTTCCAAGGTGGATAAGCTCACACATAGGCAAAGAAGCACATTTTTTTGCGAATACGACCCCGATGCGATGTTCGAAAGGATCAAAAAGCGGATGGAAACACTTCTACGGAGAAGTATGTGCTGGTGTTTGTGGAGCAAAAAGGCTCAAAGTCGATAGACGGAAGATTTTTTTGTTTAGAATGGAACGAGTCAAATATTGATTGTTTCGCAAGCCAGGCAAGGCACCGGTGATAGGAGACTTGTGAAGCTCAATAAATTCACGGTTCATGGATACCCTTGTTAAACATACCCATCCCTTGTCTCTGTCCCAACTGCCTGTAGCTAATAGAGTACATGTGCGGAGGAAGATAAAAATATTGAATGGGGAAAAACAATACCGGAGCATTCGCGAAATGAAAAATTATTGCAAAAAAGGATTAATCGGGGACCAACCATGTAGGAAAGAATGCAAGACGATTTGGCATCATGTGCCCTTTTTGTTATATGTCTGTACTACGAGGGGAAGAACATTGGCTTCCTTAGCCAGGACAAAATTGAGAAATACCTGTGCTAGAATAAAGGTAGTGATCGAAATGCGAGGAAAATATGGTCGTGTCCACACAGCGGATGAGCCGTATGGCTCTATGCTTTTACCATTATTAATGCCCACGGACAACTTTTTTTTGCAGAGGGAGGATTGTTCAGCAGAAATTGACAGAGATTGATCCCCACAGTTAAAGCGGGGGGACACATGCATGGCACTTTCGTTCCGCGATCCATCCACCCCTAGCTAGCTATACTACGACAACACAGCGCAGCGTGAAGAAGATGTAGAAAAGTTATTGGCATGAGAAAGTGGGTGTTTGGGGAAAATGAGAAAAAGTCATTTGTCTATTGTTTCGTTTTTTATCCCCATCACGAAGAGAAGCCAGTAGTCGGTGGTGCATGTGAATCTATTATAAATAGCCGGCAAAGTTTTCCTTGTTGTTTCTAATTTTTTATTAGATAAAGCACGTAAGGTGAAAGGAGATGTTGATAAATAGTTTGATCGACAAGCCCGAAAGCTGAGACCAGCTTTGGCCTGTTCACACACACACAGGTCGGGACGAAAAAATAAGTTTCGATAATCTCCATTTACTCTATTAGTTCACTCTTACAGATGAAAATTATAATTGGACGGACAAGTAGACAGAGGAGATTAATACAGGGAAAGTTTCTCAGGTCAAAATTATGAGGAGACATAATTGAAAACTAACACTCATTTATATTTACTGATGTGCATCACACTTCTCCATCGCTGGGTTGCGAATTGTGAGCAGAAATACTTACCTAAGGTAAACTTCTACTAGTTTACCTCTTTTGCTAGAAAGTCAGCACGACAGTGAAACGCCGATAGTTATCAAAAACATATATATAAGAAATCCTGTAAAAACGTATTTTAATGCAGGTATCAATAAATCTGTAACTGCAGGGTCTTTCTAGTTTTTAGGACCAAAGTTTTTGTGTTGTGTAGGTAGTACTCTTGATTTCGTGAAGGAAGACACACTACTAACCAGTTTTCCCTACTTGAAGATGGGAAGAAAATCCAACCACAAAGAAGACATTGGCACGCTCTTTTGCTCCATTAAATGCCAGCATGCATGCATGCATGAAAAGCTTTACTTTCACATTACATAACTTCATATCAAACAGAAACCACCTCTCCCTCTTGTTCCCACATTTCTTCGGAAGACTTAAACTATTTTATGCCTAACCATCCATTATTTCCTACCTTTACCATAGTGTACGAGAGATAAAGCCTCCTCAAGTAACGAAGTTATTATTATACGGGAGAATCACTTCTGATTCTGTAATGTAAATGCTGTTATGGTTATGCTAAAGATACCATGGGATATTTTACAGGTGACGACTCGAACTGCAGGAACGGGGTCAACGCGAAGTGAAAGTTTCTCCTTGCTCGACGTCGGTGCTGGACGAGTTCGCTACTGGCATAATGGGGCTGAAAGTACGCGAGACTCTATTGAGCTCGTCTTAAGACTTATGGAGAATTCCGGATTTCGGTTGCCTGCTTATCTCCAGGTTTGTTCTTTCCCTATCTTGCTCTACGCACTCACGCTCTTATTACTTTCCTTATTATTATCCTGGTGTGACCCTATTCAAATGGTGATGGCTTGAATAAGGGCATACCAAACTACGAATTTAACCGGTAGTAGTAAGTAATAATCTTTCGTATAAAATTTCAAGCACGTGAAATGAAATTTGCTAGACCTCAAGTGCCTTGAAGCATTTTCCGCAAAAAAATATATTCATGAACTTTGAGGAGGAGGGCCCTTGCTGGAATAAAACTGCATCCTTTCCCATCATCAGTTTGCCATGGAATATCATTACAATATTTCATAAAAAATACACTAGTTGAGTTGAGTTCACCCCTCTGAGGACATTACAAAAATATTCGAGTGATGCTTATGAGCTCGCATTAAGTAGATATTGTGATGTATTTAATCCTACCAGGGAGAGATTTTCCCCTTTGAATTTAGTATGCACGTACTAAAAATGCAATAATCTTCATAATGGCCGTCGGAAATGCACTTTTGCAAAAGTGTGTGATATTTCTCCATAAAAGCGACAGCAGTGGAAATTCCTCACGTAATAATGTAGTAGTCCATTTCTAACATAAAGCATACTTAAATATGGCCGTGCTTGGATGCACTCTTGCTCTAACCAGAACTTATTGCTTATATTCAGAAGGTTTTCAATTCCCACTTCACCTATGGGCATTCACGGTACTTGCTGCGTTAAAAAATAATATGGTGTCTAAAAAGATCATGCTTATTTTGTTTTTGCTCTGCGATGCAATTGTTGAAAAGGGAAAGAAAAAACAGAAAATTCCTATTTCATGCAGATGCATAAATAGTTATAGTCGAGCGTTTGGTGCGGTTGTCTTGTTGGGTGCTTTTTAGGGATCTTTCATAGTACCATAACATTTAGCTGTTGTCATAATCATCATCAATGCGATGAGTGCTCTCAAATAAAAAAAACACCAGTAAAAAGTGGTACTAGATCCTGCCTCTTCTCCTTCTTTTTTTCATGCAATCCTATTCGGACTTTCACCACTCATTCTACTTACTTCCTCCAGCTTCAGGAGTGAAGTAGGAGTATCAGTACCCAAATTTGTCTTTTGCAAGAATAGGAGCAAAATTTTTTGGCAGAGTACTTTTGGCTTGTCAGACAACGATGAAAGGTTTCTCCTCGGCGACTAAAAAGAATATAAGTATATCAAGGAAACCTCTGCTGCAAAAAAAATATTAGTCCACGCGATATATGATTACAAGGGTGTATGTGCCTAAGTATAGTAGGATGTATGTGAGGTTGTTGACGGGGTAGCTGGATAACTTTCCCCCCTTTTTTATAAGATTGCTGATGCATGTACATAATTGTGAAAGGATGGAGTGATAATAATGGCTTATAATAGTGGTTTGTACCCCCAGACATTGAACGCAATCTAAAAGAGATGAAAAGGCGCAATAAGTATGGGATGCATTCGTTTGGAGTTTTCATGAAAGCCGAAATAGATTTTTTGGACGAGTGAGAAAGAGAAAGCCAAACAGGAACTGCTAGAATAATATAAGTTCAGGATTTTTTTCTCCTCCTAGTCTGGACGTGATTGTCCGCCCAGCTTGCTTCAGGGTGAAATGGCCTAGAAAAACTTGAAAAATGAGAATATTTTTGGAGGAAAAAGTTTCTTTTCTTACACATGCATAAATATGAAATAAATATCAAGTCTGGAACATAAAAAAGATCGAATGGTGGAGGAGTGGAGGGTTCGGTACAAAAATAGTGGTGGATGATTTTTTTTCAGAGCCCTGCATACCACTCGACCAATATGTAATAGTAGAAGTAGTAGGAGAACGTCCTCGCTCCTACGTGCCGGTAGTGTAGTCGACAAAATGTGTATAAAAAGCAGATATATGGGCCTCGCGCTCGCATTTTTTGTGCTCTCAATGGGAGGAAAGAAATATCGCGGACGCGGAGGAGAAAACCACAAGCATTCACGACGCGCCCATAGATAAGTGCCCGTTAGTGGAAAAGATGAAGAAATTCTTTGCGAATAAAATAAAAATAAATATACGCGAGGCTCATTACAGAATAAAAAGTATATAAGTAGGCTGCGAAGATATAAAAAATAGTTTTCATTCTTCCTCTTATTTACTTTTCATATTATGGAACCCCTTTATCGAAAACT
>JAHZNH010000453.1:0-11763 GCA_027744355.1 Tyrannoseira gladiata
AATGTGGATGGCGTTGTTCTGCCTGGAGTTGTGATTTGCACTGTTCACCAGGCTCGGGTGTCTTTGGGGTGCTCGGTGCGAGCCGCTGTTGTTACTGCTCGTGCTGATGCTGGCCATACTGCCCCCGATGGGACCTCCCCCAATGATTGTGGTGACTGGACCGCCACCCCCACCAATTCCTCCGTGGTGGAGTGTGGTGGTAGTGTGATGATGATGGGGAGGTCCTCCCATCGTCCCGTTGGGGATATTTGGAGGCAGATTAGTGAGCAATCCTGGGACTGGTGGTGCGGTTAATGGTGGTGGCGGAGGACCTATCAAGGGACTCGTTATGTTGTTCTGCGTATTCGGCCCGAGATGTGTGAGATGATGAGCCTGACTCAAATTTGGCGACGGTTGATTGTAATGATGATGGTGATGGTTGTTGTGATGATTCTGGTGGGGCGGGAGTGGTGCGTGATGATGATGCTGTTGCTGGAGTGGAGGCCCACCAACTTGTCCCCCATTTCCAGCCGTTGCTGAGCGGTGATGTTGGGAGGCACTATTTCTTGCAGTGGTGTTCCTCCCCCGTATTCCACGGAACACGGGCCCCTTCACCTTCACGTCGGGGAGGGCGAAGCGGAGCTTCTCCCAGAATTTTTTGTCCTCGCAGTTCAAGTATGTATGGTTCTTTAGGTAGAGCCTGATGTCCGGGTCGAGGTCCTTGCTCGGCAGATCTCCCAAAAGGATGATGATCACTTTGCGGTGACGGTCCTTTAGAACTGAATGATGTGCTGACTTCACATCAGTCCGCGACCACTCTCCTGGAATAAGAAAGAAAAGAGCATTCTTGAACAAATAGTATCACAAAGAAAGGGAAACACGAGCCATATTTCACTTCTTGTTTTACACGTTCCATTAAGCCATGTCTAATGCATCGCTCTCTCTCAGAAAAAAATGTAGTTTGCTGGAAATTTTTCCCTTTCACAAAACGCATTTATCGCTCCCTTTCCTCTCTGATGCATAATGTGAACAGGGAAAAAGTGAATTTACGGAAATAAATTCCACAATTCCTACTCCTCTCCCAAAAACCCATTTGCGTAATACGTGCATGGAAATAAGCATGTAGACACTAGTAGTAGCCGCGGGAAAGCGGAGAGCTCGCTCCTCCACATTTGCAAAATTGCGAAATGCATGCGAACTTAAAGTGAAATATATGGGACAGCTCCAGAAACATTTTTCGATTCCACTTCCACCAAAATGCCAGCCTGCCTTTTCTTGTTGCCTTTTGCATTTTGTAGTCATCTCCCGATGTCATTTGCATTCAGGAAAAAATTGCATTTCACTCCATCCTCTCCTCGCTCCCCATCCATGTTATTATATTTGGTTGATTTGCGTAATAGTACATGGTACTTTTCCCCCCAGAAGGTGTAATCTTACACTTTCCACTATTATTTTTTCACGGAGAAAGGCGAACCTGGAAGCGATGGAGGAAGAAAATTCATTCATTCTGACTGGGAACGGAATCAACATTCCGCCACTTGTGAATGAGTCCAGGAAATGATTTATAAATTATTCAATGGGGGAGCCATTCAAACATGCAAATTCCACTATACAATACCAACAAGAGTGGGGGAAATCGGTGAAAGAAAAAGGATTCGTGTTTTTCTTTCGTAGTGCTAAGTACACTACACGAGGTTTACAAGGTCATTATTTCTCGGGGAAATCGGAAGCGTGGAATATGAATAAAAAAGGATTTTTTTCTCTCTTCCGAATTGAGAATCCGCCCACTTCTTGGAATTAAATGGGTGTCAGGTAAGTACGTACTATACCTTCTGACACCAGCTTTTTTTTGCACAATGCCCATGACTCCTGAGAAGACAAAGCTCTTGCGATGTGAGTAAAGAATGGCTAAAAGATTTTCCAGAAAAAGTAGGAAGTAGGATAACTCGAGAGCTCAAGACTGTTCCATTCACTATTTCAAATTCAAATCTAGGGGAATTTTTTTTTTCGCAAAGTTTAAGCAAAAGTCAATGTGTCGGTGGGGATTTTCGGAATAAGAAAAGTTTTTTGTTGAACGTTTCCAAGCTTGAAAATTCTTTCTCTTCTTCTTGAGAAGTTTTTTTTTCTTTCTGAGGGGGAGACAGAACCTGAAGGAATTTTTTTTCTCCTGGAGAGAGTAGAAGAAGAAACTTTTTTTATTTCTCACTCCTCTCGTCGTCTCCTGCACTTTTAGTATTCAGACACATGATAAATGGTGTGTGAGACGTTTTGTTTAATAAAGAAGGGAGATGACATTGGAATTTCTCATGCAGCTCTAAAAATTTCATAATGAAAAGCCCCGACTTAAAGACAGGACTGAGGAGCTCATTCCTCTCTTTTTCTTTTGTCTGGTTAATCAGAATCAGAGATATGTTTTTTACCTAACGTGCGCATTTTTGGTTTTGGTGGGTTCGAAGGATGTTAAAAAATGAATGATGATGAGATGAGGAGGATATATTTTTCTTAAAAAAGGGGGATTTCATTTCTTACCTTTGAGAAAATGGTGTGAGAGCACCAATATAGTTCTCCTGCTCGCCTCACTCGCCTGAACAATCGTGTCAGCTAGGTATGTTCCTCCTGTAGGAAGGTCGCGATACCTTAGGCAAAGTCTGTATGGAGGGTCATTCCGCTCCAGCTCTGCGGCCAAAACCTGGCGAACCCAGGCTTCGTCTTTTGAGCTGTAGGAAACGAACGCGTCGAATAGTTTGTCTCTCTCAGCTGGGGGCTCTCGACATGAGCCCAGCCTGAGGCCGCAATGCGAGTGGAACCATACCTGTCGAGGGAAAAACATCAGAGTTAGAATCGAAATTACGAAACTTATAAATGCACTTGAAGAAATTCGCTCCCAGTAAATCTAAG
This sequence comes from Tyrannoseira gladiata, assembly GCA_027744355.1. Classification (NCBI taxonomy): domain Eukaryota; kingdom Metazoa; phylum Arthropoda; class Collembola; order Entomobryomorpha; family Entomobryidae; genus Tyrannoseira; species Tyrannoseira gladiata. Next base: position 2,878 of record JAHZNH010000453.1, read on the forward strand.
GGCTTGTACGTATTATTGATTCTGAAAAGGAATAAGTGCTTGTTCAATATTTATTTCTTATTGCTTGACTTACCCGTAAGCTCTGCCTCCAGTAGTAGGACACGATGGAGATCAAAATGAGGATGAGAATAACTCCCGGGATCACTATAAGCCAGGGAACATATTCCGCAAGACTGAACTCATCCGAGTCCGTGCTCTTGGTGGGCTCAAGAATGCTCAAGTCGGTGGACTGAGAGGTTGCGGATGACAAGCATCTATGATTCTTCTGATCGAGGAGACGCACCACAACCAACTCTGTTTGGCTTTTTGTATTCTGCTGGGACTGGCCCACACTATTAGCACTGTTACCACTACTATCACTGTTTGAGGATGATGAACCAAGACTGTTGGTGGATGTGGAGGAGGAAGAAGATGATGTTGACACTTGGTCAACACAATGAACTTCACTGGCATCACTGATTTTGGCACGGTATTCAATCAACCAGTCTTTCAAATATGTGGCGAACTGACACTCACACGACCACTCATTCCCCCTCAAAGTCAGATCCTGGAGAGTGTAGCTCAGCCTCCCGATTCTGGTTGTCACTGTCCAGATGTGGAGATCCACGAGATTGTTTCCGTGCAGCCAGAGAACGCGGAGTCTGTACAAGGAGGAGAACGTCTCATTTGCTATCCATGAGATGCTGTTCTGGCTCTCATATTTGCAAAGGAACTGGGTACTCTGGATGCTCAAGTAGGAGATGGGCTCGTAGAGGCGGTCGAAGGAAAGGGTACATTTCACATCTGCAACATCCTGGATAATTGGATATTGTCCGGAGGTTTCACTCACTGTTCATGTGCTGGAGCCACTCCATACTGCAATCACACTGGAGAGGATTATTCCCGAGGAAGATTTCGGCTTGTGGTGAGGCACTCGATGCTCGATCCGGCCCAAGCCTCAGAGCGTTTTGATCGAGTCGGACTAATTGATTCTTTGAGATATCAACCCTTGTCAGATTAGGCTTTCTGTAGAATGTGTACGGCTGAATGTGTGTGATGCGGTTGGATTGGAGAATCAAATTTTCAATGGAGTCAGGCAAGTTGGAGCTGCCCACCTCGGTTATGTAGTTGTCGGAAAGGTCGAGATTCCTAATGCGGAGATTCTCTAATTCCAGGCAATTGCCCAGCGTGTGGATTTTATTGGAGCGGAGATCCAACCACTGGAGTCGTTGAGGGAATTCCTCATATTTCAAATCCTCCAGAAGATTGGCAGAAATGTTGAGCCAGAGGAGATTTGGGATGTTTTTGAATAGGCCAGTGATATCAGAGAGCTTGTTACTGTCCAATCTGACAGCTTGAAGATTAGGATTATTGTCAAATGCCCCGGGTTCCACTCTGGTGATATTATTTTTCGCCAAGTTGACGATCTTCAGTGCGGGCAAATTGGTGAATGAGTCTTTGGGAACGAAGTTAATGGAATTGTCGGTGAGTCGGAGTCCATAAAGATTAGGCAGGGATTGATACGAGGCATTCCCCACATCCGTGATATTATTCTCGCCCAAGTCCACGGTGCGGAGGTGGGTGAGGAGGCTCAGAGCTTCTGGCACGAGTGTCAATCTATTCCCCGATAGATTCAAATCCTGGAGCCCTGAGCAATTTTTGAAGCTGTCTGCCTCGACTTTTTCAATTTTGTTATTATCCATCGAGAGGAAAGACAGTCCGTGGAGGCCGTTGCAAATGAAAGGGTCGATCTTCTTCAGGTGATTGTGGGAGAGGACGAGCGTGTACATGTTCGGCATTCCGGAGAAAGCGTCTTCAGCAATGTGCGAGATCTTATTGTTCTCCAGCGAGAGCATTTGGAGGAAGCGCAAATCGCGGAAGAGGACCGAGTCGATTTTCGTGAGCTCATTGAATGCAATATTGAGGGCGAAGAGGTTATCCAGTCCTCGGAACGTTTCCCCGTTCACCCATTCACTTGTCAGCTCGTTGTGAGATAAGTCGAGAACGACGAGATGCTTCAGCCCCGCAAACAGTCCGGGCGCGAGCACGGAGAGCGAGTTGTTTTGGAGGTAGATTTCCTGGAGATGTCTATTATCCTTGAAGAACTCTGGAGGGAGGGACGTGAGTTGATTCCCGGCTAACGAGATAATTTTGAGATGAGTGAGTCCTAATAGAGCCCGTTCCGCCGCAATGGTGATCGAGTTCATTTCGATCCGGAGCTCTTCTAATTTACTAACTGCGAGGAAACTACCGGGAGGCAGCAGACTGAAATGATTACGACTCAGGTCCAACACTCTAATTTGATTCCCACAATTGTGTGGATTGGTTGGATCGCTCGGGACGATGCCAATTGAGCGGAAATCTCGGAGCCAGCAGCTCGTCAAGTTCAGATACTGAAGGGAAGGTAAGAAGCACAAAAAGTCGTTTGGTAGTGAGCTAAGACTAGTAGTTGACAAATCTAAATGACGAAGTTCAGGTAGGCCGCGAAGTACCCCAGTTTTGATTTCGAGGGAGGAGGAGGATGGCCAACTCGTCAGACTAGTATGAGCACGAACTGTCAGATTTTGCAAATATGGCAGATAGCTGAGCGCACCCGGTGTGATGCCAGCGATTTTGCAGTTCTCCAGTCGCAGATCACGCAGGTTTGGCACCGCCATAAATACTCCATGCGAGAGGACGAAGCCTCCAGAATTTGCATTAGTATCACTATTACTATTTTGTTGCACTACTACTCCTTCCGTTCCCAATGCGGATGTGGAAGGAGAATGATAATAGTCACTGCCACCACCACCCCCTGAGCTCGATGAGTCTGTTCTCGTATAGGCACTACCACTTATACCACTCAATGGCGAAGCATTATTATTATTATCACTCGCACTACTACACTGGACCCAGAGGGACTTTGCATGCTCTGGCCCAATCCCGTGAACTTCCTCTTCCACAATAAGACTACTTCCGGTCTCAACGAGACAGTTCAGCCTTTCGATATCTTGATAGAGGCTCCATTGGCACTGTGGTGGGTGAAGCCCATTTCCAGGCCGGATGAGATAGGAGGAGAATATTGAAATAATTAGGAGAATTATTAAACTCGACTCTCTGAACACATGACTGGAAAACTGGCGAGATGGAGAAGCGGGCGGCATTCTGCTTGTACTATTACTGCAACTATCATCATCATCCGTTTTAGTCCTTCGACATCCTTCCTCATGTCTCCTCCTCCTCTCATCATCATCATCCTCCTCTTCATCCAGGAATACCCAACAGGTTCGACTCCGTCTTCTCCTCCTCATCCTGCTATTCTGAAGTCTGGAGAAAGTCTCCGTCTTTGTGGTCCTAATTACACGATACCCGTCATCAAGTAAAGCTCTGATTCCAACTTTCTCATGATTTCCTGCTGTTGTCCTCCTTCTCTCCACGTCCTCCTCCAAAAACTCCATCTTCCTTGTAGTCGTCGTCGTCGTCATCATCATCATCAAAATTATTGGACAGATAGATCCCTTCCTCTATCCCGCTTTCATCTTTCCCATAATAAAAGCCTACTTGTAGCTCTCATCTAATACAATATTTTCTCCTCTTATCCGGCTTTTCTTCCCCACTGAACCCAACAAGGCTATTATTTTCAGGGCTCGAAGAAGACGGTAGCACTAGTACGGTTCCCGAAACTAGGTTAACTTTGATCCTTCCACTTTCACTGGGATTCCACACCATGCCCTAATGCCATCCAAAATTTATATGAATGAGCTCTATNCACCATGCCCTAATGCCATCCAAAATTTATATGAATGAGCTCTATAGCCTCAGTTCCTTTTATATTTGAGTTTTACACTTTTCTGACGGTGATTACATTTCCGGAAAAAAGTTACATGGGAGAATCAAACCAAACCAGAGCACTTTATGCCTCTCTCCGATTTTCTTTTTTCTTCACGAGCGAGAAAAATGTTTCGTTTGTCGCTCTGGCTTCTCCCTTCCCCTTTTCTTAGGGAGAAGAAGAAATGTCTGATTTTTTGCCAACACTTTTTCTCCTCCAATCTTTAACTGATTCCCTTTCTCCCGTTTTTTTGCATGTGACCGCCTGCAATAATAATGGCGCTGTCTTTTTCACTGCGAATATAACGATACACCAGCACTTCTAGTTCTTCTTCTTTTATTTAAGTTGGAAATGAAAGTTGGGATCGGATGGGGAAATATTCTCTTTTTGCATTAGATAAGCCCGGTGAGAGAAAACACTGGTAACAGCTTGCTCTTGTTCTTTCTTTCTCCTCCAGTGTTTGAGTTTTTTTCTTGCTATTGTCCTCCTCCTATTGATAATAGCATTGGTTGTTTTAGATATTCCAGCTCGAGTTTTTTTCCCAGTGTTGAATGAACTGTGAATCCGAATCCTCCTCCAGCTCACATTTTTTTCGAGGATCGAGTAATACGAAAAAACTTTTAACTTTTTAGCTTCTGCTTTGTTAACTATTATCTCTGAAGAAAAACACGCTTCCCTTCTCTCTCTCTTTCTCAATGGAATTTCTCAACGGCTTACGAACAAAAAAAGAACGTGGTCTCAATGTCTGTCTTCTTCTATTATTCACTTGGACTTTTTTCTCAAATATCTGCGATAATAATATGATAGGATTCCGTTGCTCCGCTTTGTTGGCTTGGATAGGATTATGTCCGATTTCCGTATTACGTACGCAAATCCACGAATAAAGGAGCACTGCACACAAAACTTCAAAGAGTTTTTGAGGAAAGAATGTCCATCTTTTTTTTCATAAAGTCACTGGAAAAACTTCAGTCAGTACTCCTCGTCTTCTCCAGGGGAATGGGATTTGCGATTGGGATGGTGGGTGAGCAAGAAGAAATATCCAATTGAAACCACCTGCACACCTCGTTCTCCAGCTATCCTTCTTGGTCGTTTTGGAGCTTCCAATATCTGAGGAATTTCCACAAAAAATAATTTTTATAATTATTATTGACGGAAAACAGTCCACGTCAAGCCACTTATTTTATCGGGGTAAACAAAATAATTAATTTTAAGTTTATACAATCTACCTTCAATAATGCACGAGTAGATAAATAGGTGGAGTTATTTTTTTAAACTAAGTTTGAAAATGTTATTCGGTTACTCTTTATTTTTTTCTAAGTTTTTTTCTTGGGGTAGAGTGAGTGCGATAGGCTCATTGCGACTTTGCCTTCGATCGTGACAGGAAAAAATGTTTAAGTTCTTTTTTTCTATCCCCTCATAAAAAATATGAAGCCGAGAGCTGCTCTCGCTTCGACTTGTTTCACATGCGGAGACCAAAACGATACTGCTTGCTCAGAGGGTTGAGGAGGCTCAAGTCAATGCAATGCAACCAACAACATGGAATCGAATCGAACATAGTCTTCTCTTCATTTCATACTCGAGCTCCTAGCTCCTGCTCTTCTCTTCTCGTTCTGCCTGCTAGTCTATGAGCGAGCCCTACAGAAAAAAGTTCTCCTGAGCTAGCCTCGCCAGACTGACTGAATGACTATGATGAAGTTGAAAAAGCGCTTTTCAAAGAGCTCCATCGTTCTTCTTCTTCTCTCTAGTTTTTTTACGCACTCCTCGCTCAAGAGTACAAGTTGGTGAGTCGTGGAGCTCCTCCGTGTCAGTTGAGTTTTGGTACCCTGGCCTGGCTGACCAAAGTGTTTTTTCGGTGGAGTTGGTTTGGTTCGAGCTCGAGCTCACACTTATTCTTTAGTGCTTACAAGCACTTCGATTTCCAGCGAGGGTGAGCAGTTCGGCTCGGTTCTCTAAACGAAAATTTGTTCTTTTGAAATGTATTACCCACACCAGAAAGAAAATCCTTCCAGTCCACAAAAAAATACTGCGTGAGATAGATCGAGTAGGTATATCTATTCAGTTTTTTAGGGAAGGTGGTGCATGATAAAAAAGGACTTGGATTTTTTTCCTGTGAGGAAATTGAAGATAAAAAATGCCTGGAGGTGCAAGAAGCAATTCCATTTTTTTGTTTTGGATGCATAACTCCACTCCAGTCGCATAAGCACGGTACTGTTTTACACTGTAAGGTTTAGTCTGGCCAGGCCTGACTGACTGAGTGGCTGGAGTTGTGTCTTCTTGTCTTTCAATGACTCTGTCGTTTATGAGACCCTTCCCCAGTAAAAAATATCCCAGAATCCTTCTCAGTTCCAATCCAATCGGAATAAATGGCTTGTTTGTTAGTTTAAACTGGAATAGTTCATGTATGCGTAATCTCGTCAGAGAGTATTATCTCCTAAAGGTTTTCCTGCTCCCTCATCATCATCTTCGGAGGTTGTGCTTTTAAATGCAATTCATATTGGATTATGATAGAAGAAGAAGCAGTTGTAGTAGTAAGTTCTTACCTTGCTTGAGCAGAGGAGCTCAGCTGAAATATTCTCTCGGATGAGATTGAATAGATTCAGTGGAGTCCACACTGAGGTCCAGGCTTAGGAATCTATCGGTTGAAAAGAAGTGGAATTCTTGGGGAAGGGGAGAATCTTTCGTTTTTGTGTTGTTGTTGTTGCAGGGAAGATCCGATCAGAGCCCCCAAAACCAAGCCAGGCCAGACCTCTAGCTGGTGATGTGATGTGCTCTGGATTTGCTCGTTCGTTTTAAAAGGAAAAACGATGTTCTATTTTTCTTCGACCTTCTTATCTCGCTCCTCTTTTCTAGGTTAAGATGTACAAACACTTGGGCAAGCAGAGACAAAAAAAATAGTTCCGATAGATAGGGATGAAGTGGGTAATAACTTTCCTATCTCTGGCTTCCCTATTCGACTTCCATGAATAAGGAAATAAGTAGGGAGCGCAATCTCCTCCTCACTTCGATTTTGTTTGGTGGAACCTCACACAGAAATTGGTTGCTTCGCCTGATGCTGATGCTCCTTTTTTCCGTCTTGTCTTGAAGCGGATCTGAAATAATATTTAGAAAATAAATGAAAACAGATTAGAATGTTGATGCTTTTCAATAGGACAGTCTGAAAGCATTGCATTGAAATAACATTTTTGTCTCGAAAAAACGAAATTTTCTTTTTTGCTCCACGAAATGGGATTAGTTTTTCTCCATTAGATAAGAGCAAATGCCATTATTTCTGTCTCGAGAAGAAGAAGAAGTTCAGCAGTAATAATAATAATCATGTCCCTAAGCCATCTTCCCCAGTGCCCCATTCATTTACTCAGACAGTGGTGTGCTTTATTGATGGCTCCTGGTGAATAATAAAAGCCCTCTCTTTCAACAACTTCGTCAGAATGAAAGACTCAATTTTCTTCGTGGACACACGCAGAATCTCAACAGCATGTTAGTTAGTTTGCGAAAATTCCTCAAGAAAAATGATTGGTATTTGTTAGTTTTTGCACTAATATAATGACAGCGAACAACCGCAATAACCCCCGAAGAGAATTTCCATATAGGAAAAGGGGTTGAATTCAATTAAGCACTCTTCACTGCATCCATATCTACTCGCACTTCATCTCATCATCACATCTTCAAACAAGACATGCATTGAATCTGTTTTTGCATTTTCAAAAAAAGTTGACGAGTTTCTTCGCAAAAAAATTCGTACTGCGGGAGGATGCGTTAACCACACTACATCAAGACCAACTATCTAACTGGTCATGATGATGAATCTGACTGAGCGAGCATTTTGCCAACACAAATAAATACTCTTCTTAATCGCTCTGGGGAAATTATTGTTGAGACGAGACCAGACCAGAAGAAGGAATCCAATTTACACGTCAAAACCTCATAAAATCATTAATTTTTTTGCGCCCACACACATAAAATTCATAAATGAGCAATAAAAATTAGCATTTCAAAATCCTCTTGCTTGGCCAAAACCCCACCACCACCATCATGATCATCATCATCATCGTTGGGGATGGGGGTTGATGCTGATGTTGATGATGATAATTCTTGTTGATGCAGTCTTCAAACCAAATAATTGGGAGGAAGGCCAACCAAGCCAAAGTCAGGGCACAAACAACGCAACAATCGTTCGTTTCGTCGTTTCATCTCGCAAGAGAGAGAAAAACTGAGAGATGCACTGGCTTGGCTAACTCGTTCTCATTCCATCATCATCAGAGTTAGTAAAAAAAGGCGCAATTTTTTTTCTACAGGGATACTGTTACTCGCGATGCTTCAGCTATTAAAATGTTTTTTGGGCAAGGAAAATGTAAAGTGCAGTCAAATAATAGTAATAATAATAATAACAACAACATTTTCATACATATTTAACATCGAACGTACAACTTTGTACAGAGCCACTTGAACATATATGGATGGCGTCTACCTTTAATTCTTCTTTCCTCCTAACGAGATCCTCATCCTGAAAGAAAGAGAGATGCGACTTACGCGAGTAAGTTGAGTGTCTATGTTTGCTCATGTTCATGTTCTCCGTTCATTGTTATGATTATGGCCCCGCTGAAAAGAAGAGCTTCTCCCGAAAATTTCAAAATCTTTTTTCTGGGTAGAATATCTAATGGTCATAAATGAATTTATGGAGAAATGTTGGGGATTCTTCCCCAATTTTGGATTCACTACTTGAACATCTTCGCTTCACAAGCAAACAATGATCCCATCGTTCCGAATAATTATTATGGCCATCCACGAGCTCATATTTTTGATTTTGAGAAGTGGAGTTCTGCCCTTACGGCTCGGTTCCGATTGAACAAGAGCTCGGGTTTTATGTAGGATGCACTTGAAAGGGATTGCTTTGCAATAAATCTGTTTTGGACTGAATGAATGTATGTATGTCTCTTGAACTTGATCTTTGTGGAGAATCCTGTTTGTTTTCGTGTAAGCCTTCTATAACTTCTATTGTTTTTCCCTTTGGAAGGATAGAGCTCGTAAAAGAATTTGAAATTGATCTTGGGCCTATGTACTCTTCCCCTTTTCCTGGGATTCCGGCTTAAATGAAATTGTAA
>JAHZNH010000454.1:0-10854 GCA_027744355.1 Tyrannoseira gladiata
CTTGAAGACGTCAGCGAAGTGCCCACACGAAAGCAAAAAATAGCACAATACAATACGCTAATGTGCTTATAGTGTCTGGACTATTTATCTGGAGAGTAGAACTGGTAGTGTTGTAATCTCCAGGCTCTGGTATCATGGGCATTCTTTTTCATTACTTCATTCCGAAAAAAGTCTGGGCTCGTGTGGGGGACGAGAGGAAAAGGAGGTTACTGCCTTGTACCTACTATAAAAGACCTACTTCCGTCGCATCCATCTCATCCCCTCTCATCAGCTTAGGAATTATTGTTTGGTCTGGAATCTGGAAGTGGGGTCTGCACTTCGTAGGGAGGGAAATGGACACGACACGAGTTGTACAATCGGTCTTACTCCTCCTATGTGGGGCTTATTATACTTCAATGGCTATAAAGAGCTTTGAAGGTCGTTTCCCCGAAAGAAAAGAATAGAACTTGAGCCGAGCCCTCCATCTTTCTTTTCGGGAGGGAAGAATCAACAAGAAAAAAGTAATTCTTGGAGAGAATGATTGAAAAAGTTTTTTTATCCGGGGGAGTAGGACATGCAATATAAAGAGCGAACTTGATACTTTTATAGACGGTTATATAAGCTTCGGGTAGAGTTTCGGTTTTCGGCCATTCTGGATTCTGGAAGTATCCATGAGCATCACTGCATTAATGGAGAGTGCTGTCATGCAATACCGAAGGAGATGTCTGGCTTGGCCCACGTGAGGGACTCTAAGTCGGACTCTCAGACTCGCTTTGAACTTTTCCGGCTTTGAGCTTTTGAGATACTTATATTGCGCATTGTTAATAGCCGCTCTTTCATTTCATGAATTTTATTTCGCAATTTCATTTCGCTCCCCGTTTTTTGCGAAAACTTCGAGGTGCATTCGCGGAAGCGGAGCAATTTTAGCGGGATAGAGGGTTCCTTTCTCGCCCTCGACTTTTTTTTAGGAATTGGGTGATCCGGAAAAGTTGGACTGGGGCTGGACTGAATCTCCAAAATTAGGGAAGAATACGAGATCCTAAACCTGTTCATTTGTTTTCCTCCCTATCATCCAGGAATCCCATTATGTCCATACTGCCCAATGCAATGGATGGAATTCATTGAAACCCACGCAAAAACAAGGCTTTACACCTAGCCAGTGCGAAAAAGTTGAGATCAGGCTGGAGAAAATTGCGAAATTGGAGAGCAAACTACAATAATTTGAACTGGCGTGGAGTTGGAATGGAGGGGGAGGATGTGATAGGGATAGGAAGAGTCCTTTCCAGGACTAAACTTTCCCATTCTCATTTTTGAAGGGATCTTATTTATTCATTCACGTATCAGAATTTATTGTCTCCGAGACTTGTGCTCTGCCACTGTTAAAAGCATTAGGACTTATGAGGAAAGTGAAACAAAAACTGTATTGTTTCCTCCCTTCACGCGGCCCACACACACTGGCTTTTTTTTTTTTTGCAGTAGTGATGTGATGTGATGAGATGAGATCAAAACAAGACTTTAATTCCAGCGCTGGTCCTGAAAATACAATCATCATCTGTGTCAAGTTTCACTCGGCATAAATGAGCGGAGAGAAAGGGGAAGGATAATGTTACATTTCATTACGTCTTAGATCAGACGATCGCATCAGAGAAGGGAACGCACTCACTTCATTTACTTGGGTTCGCTCCAGTAAAATGGAACTCCAAACCAAACTTGGAATCCTGGAACTCTTCTCCAGTAGTAGTGCTAATGCTCCGTAGTCTCCTCCAGCCAGCGGAGTTTTGGCAAGTACATTTACTTGGGTTGGCAGCCGCATCTGATGCGATGCCACTTCATTTTCCTGGAGGAAGGGAAAGCAAAAACTTTTTTTCCATGGATGATGAAGACTCTTTAGGAGAATGAGGAGACTGGAGAATCATTGCCGTCATCATTTATACGGAGGCCCTGGAAGCTTTTGCTCTGATAGGATGATGATGATGATGAGCCATGATCCAACTTCCAGCTTGGATGATCCAAGCCATGCCAGCATTTCGTATCACTTATTTATCGTTGTTGTTTCCCTCCATCACTTTCTCCTCCAGTATAGTAGTGCAGTTCTCCCTTAATGAAATCGAAATGATGGAAGTGACAGGGATGATTTACTCCAAAAAACCTTGAGACTTTCGGAAATGATGAAGACTCTTTAGGAGAATGGGGAGACTGGAGAATCATTGCCGTCATCATTTATACGGAGAGCCTGGAAGCTTTTGCTTTGATAGGATGATGATGATGATGATGAGCCATGATCCAACTTCCAGCTTGGATGATCCAAGCCAGGCCAGCATTTCGTATCACTTATTTATCGTTGTTGTTTCCCTCCATCACTTTCTCCTCCAGTATAGGAGTGCAGTTCTCCCTTAATGAAATCGAAATGATGGAAGTGACAGGGATGATTTACTCCAAAAAACCTTGAGACTTTCGGAGTGCACAAAACACAACAGGACTAAATATTTAGCTCCAGTCTCAGTTCCTCTCATACTCACTCACTTACTCAGAGTGGGGCTGGCTGATGTCATCAACTCCCTTTCATGGAGAATGGAGGATGGGATCGAATCGAATCGAACCAAATGTATCTGAACTGAACTGAATTGACTTAGAATCCTCCCTTCTATTCTGGAAGTCACTTCCTCTGCAGTACATATTCTTATGATGATGATGATGATATGATGACATATCAAAGTCAAGTATGGTTGATGTTACTGGAGCTGGGATAATGCAATTTGCTCACTTGGCTTTCCCTTTTGACTCCCTCGCCTTCCATCAAAATCTGGAGAGAGTCCTACTTACAATTCAGATTCGTTTTTGTTCCATTCATTTCTGGCGTAGGCAGAGTAAATCGTAAATTCATCCTATATTTATGTCGATATTTCATCGCTGGAGCATTGCATGGAGCACTAGTTTCTTTGCGATCCTCATATTTCTCTGGAGAGCTGTGAAAGCCGACATTCTTCATGAACCGCACTTATCTATGCGGCATTATGAAATGGAGGAGGGATTCAGGAAATCATTTCCAAATGGTATTCCACTTTTCCCCACTCCCCAACCAGTGGAAAATCACTAAGGACTAGTTCGTTCTTTCCCGTTCGGCTTTTCATAAAAAGGACTCACTGATGATGATGGCTGGCCTTCTTCTCTTCATTCTCTCCTTATTCCACCAAGCGGGGAATGTGCTTCCTCCTCCCATTCCCCTTCCCATCCCACCTCACGGAATGCATCAGCGGTGGTGGTGGTGGAGGGAAGCCGCACCATACCACAACCAGGAAAAATGTCAGTTCAGTTTTCCCAGGGAGAAGTGCACAGGTAGAAAAACGATTTCATTACTCTAATGGACTTGTGGTTTTCTCCAGTGTACACCTCATTTCCAGCATGCCATTCCACAACACTCTCATGCCGAGCTTCTAGCCACGCTCCCTCAGAATAGTAACTCTATCTGACAGCGTGACACGACAAAAGCAAAATATTTTATGCGGAGGGGGAAGGGGAGCGGGCGCACCAACAAAAAAATCTTTAGGTTCTTGTTCTTCTTCTCGCCTTCGCCATTTTTTTTGCATAAGAAAATTGTTATTCATTCTTTCTGATTCTGGAGAAAAGGTCGGAGTTTGCATTCGAGATCAAAAGAAAACATTATGAATATGTGGGAAATAGGAAATGCCACATAGTTCTGGTTCGGGCTCAGCTCCCCTCTAAAATTTTAATGAAGCAAATGGAGTCGTCGCTCTGTGTGTAGTGAAAGTGTCGCATTTATGACGCCAGGAATATGTTACGTGACGTGACATACCCTTCCCCCGCACTCCTGGAGAATCAGAAATGAACGAGTGATACCTCGAACCCTGAAAAAAGTCATTTTTTTCCGGGGCAAAGCCAGCCAGTTCAATTTTCTTCCGAGTTAATAAATAGAATCCGGTTGGATATGTAGTTGATCTGGCGCAGTGACAGTCGATGTGTGGGCGCAAGGTACAGTAGGATGGCGACAAGGTCGAGTGATATTGGAAAAATCCATCACCCGCCGATCAGATAAAGTACTGAAATGCTTCCAGTAGACCAGTCCACTGAACCGCTCGATCAATTTGATTACGAAAAGCACCGCTCGGAATGGGAATTTGAATGGGGGAGAAGTCAAGGTCGGACCTGGATTTTCAGGACTGAGCGGAACAAACATTAAGCCGAAGTGTTTACCTCCGGAATCAATATCGATAAGATTTCCTTGGGCCTGGAACTGGATCTAGAGTTTAGAAGCGAATTCGAGCTCTCAATCCATCCATCTATCTGTATCTATCCTATCCGTTTTCTCCAGTTGGGATTCCCAACGCCCACGAACCCACTCGTTTAGTTGGGTTGGATAAAGACATTTCCAGTAAATTGAAATGTTTTTTTGGTCGGGGGCTAAGGCCGAGGTTGATCTGCAATAAATAAGATTCCGGTTGGTTAGCCTCATTCACGGATACACATTCACTCACCCAGATTCTTTTTGCCGTAACGAGCGGAAATGGAAATGAGGATGATCATGATGTTGTGTTGTTGGGCATGCATCCTCCTTCCACCTTTTCCTCCTCCGTGTTTATCTAGCCCATTTCATGCGAAAATAAATTCCAGAGGCCAGGAGAACCGTTCCGTTCTATTCGTTCGGCCTTCACAATAAAAATATATTTATTTATCACGCTTGTTTTTGGAGGAAAACGCCTCGTTTGGTCCTCCTTCCTTCCCATTTTGTTCTGGGATATGCATCCATAAACTTTGCTTGATGTGGGCTGGCGAGGAGGTGGGCACTCAGAACTTAGGACCTTGGAAGTGGGAGCGAGGGGGAAATAAACTTGTTTTGGAACTGAAAAATGATGATAAATTTTATTCACGTGAGGGAATAATATCCACCTTGTTACTTTTTATTGCTTCATGTAGCTCGTAAACATTGTAACATTCTTTTGGCGCGGTGAATAGAGTTTTTCATGGAAAAATATAAATATCAACACGCTTTCCAGTTGAACTCCAAAGTTTGAATAGGTTTTTTTCTAATGGTAGACAAACATTTTTAACGGCGCATTATTTATTCCTTTCGGTGCGAATTGCGCATGCGCGCTGAGCAGTGTGCTTGTTAGTGTTGTTGTTGCTTGTTCTCGGTCAGCTGTGTCCTGAATCCTGAATTGAATTGAATGAATTCAAAACACTCGAATTTAAAACTCGCGGGGAAAATCGAAAGCATGACACACACACCACCACCACCGCGCGGGAAAATATGAATGGGGAAAGGGACTAGATTTTTTTTAAATTGTGGTGCTCAGAATTCCCTTTAGTTTTGTGTGTTGTCACTCCACTCCACTGTAATTCGATGAGAACGTACGTGCGTCAAGTGTACAATGATTTAATTTTCTTGAATTTCTGCTCATCTTGCCCTGGTCGCCTCAAATGAGTTGAGAGATGCTAATGCACTCACTCATTCCCATCTCTCCAAAAGTTTTCTCCTTCTGGAGTTGGAGCTCCCAAACTAACTAACTAACAAGTGTATTTATGTACTGGTCCTGGTCCTGGTCCCTTGCCCTGCGCCCAACTTTCTTCTCAATTTATTTAAGAGTTTGCTTTTGCTTCTCCTTCTAAGTCCTAATTTGAAGTGGGGCATTCTCCTCCTCCTAATTCTAATATTCAAGTTCTGGGAGATGAATTATCATTGTTTTCCTTCCAATTCCAGTGCCTGGCCTGTGCCTCTAGCCAGCTCAAGTTTGCTTTCATTTCCTCAAAGTACTTTATTTACTTACCTAACTACATTATTAAATTATAATCAGTACTTTCCCTTCGGGGGACGATTCCTGTGAAAATTCCTCTGTATTGCCATTGCATTAGGAGTTTTGAAAGTCTTCCCCTCCCTCCCTCCACATTTTCTCCAGTTAAGTGCATTAGTGAATTAAGTACCCCTCCTCCTTGAGAATTTCGGGGTTCCATCATCATCATCAACATCTTCATTGAATTACATAGTTACATTCCCTCCATCTCAAGCCCACCTAGATATTCGGATCCAGCAGACATCTTCTCCTCATTACGATTCATTGAGTGAGTGAAGGGAAAGCACACAAGCCGTTCTCGGAATGAGAGTGCCACCATCATCTTCGGGTATTCCGCCTTCTCCTCCTCCTCTTAACCTGATTCCGTAAGTAAATTTACTCAGGATTCGATTCGATTCGGATTGGGTTGGATTGCCTATTGGCTTGTGCTACTTAATTTTCCCCCCTAAATCAGGTTACACCATTCACATCATCCTGCGATTTGCTCATTCCTGGAATTTTCTCCTCTCGGGCTCGGGTTTGTGTCAATGTATTGATAATCACTGGGTACGTCCTCTCCTCCTCATTTTCTTCTATTTACATTCACTAGAAACCCCCATCTCATGTTCTCACTCCGGCTTTGCTTCCGACTCGAACTGGAATTCTCTCCTCTCGGGCTCGGGTTTGTGTCAATGTATTGATAATCACTGGGTACGTCCTCTCCTCCTCATTTTCTTCTATTTACATTCACTAGAAACCCCCATCTCATGTTCTCACTCCGACTCGAGTGGAGTGGAGTCGAGCCACATGTGGAGGAATCTTATTTGGAGTGATTTGATTCCCTCCATTTCTTTGTTTTCCCAACTAATGGAATCCATCCAATCCAATCCGAGGGAAGGCAGTGCAACGCAGCCATTTTCCTTTCTCCATTTCCACTTCCATTTCCATTCGGATGGAGTGTTAATGATGATGATGATGATGATACGATGTACGTCCTCGATTGCAGAGGGGGAAGGAGTTGCAGCTCAAGTATACATCAAACATCATAAATTTTCCCGGGGAGGAAGAACAATATCCCCAGTTTTTTCTTCTCTCTCTCTCATCACGAGTCTTCAAAATTGTTCCATCCTCCATCCTGGAGAATATGGGGAAATGAATGGATGGCTGGAGTGATGTCTGATGTCTCTCTACCTTCTTTTTTCTGGCATGAGACTCTTATGTTCTTTTCATTTCTATTCCGTTCCATGCCATAATGAAATCCAGTATCTCCCCCACACCCACTCCAGCACTTATCTGGAGCGTGAATAATGGACAGAGCATAAATGTCTGCTGATGCTTTGTAATAATGGCGCTGTAGTAGTAGGTAGTACTTTTCACACGAGAGAAAGTGCTTGCTTCCCTGCGTCTGCTTTTTCGCATTCCGGATTTTTCATTTTTGCACAACAACCAAATGCTCGCCATCACATCACCATCAATGCACTCAGTTCAGTTCAGTCAGCTCAAGTGGAACTGCTCGTCGTGTGAATAGATATGCACTTCACTGGGTCGACTTGGTTTGGCTTGGCTTGGCGTTGACTCGGGATTGATGGCGATGTTGACTGCGGAGTAAAGTGGCATTTTGGAGTTGTACTGAGAATGCACTGCATTTCTCAAAAATGTATGACGATGTGATGCGATGCGATGCATCAACTCCTTCCTGCGCAAACAGAATCCAGCCCAACCCAGCCCATCCATTTCATTCTTGGAAGGGCCTTGAAGCGTAAATGCGAACCATGTGATGTGATCGTGATGCCACACTCCCCCGAGAATAAATAAATAATGTGGATTCAGGATCCCACTATCTACCCTCCTCCGCACAGAATACCGATCCATGGTACTTATTTTTGCAGTTTCTGCTTCAGATAATGATGAGCATGAGAATCATCACACTCCAGATAATTCCTTCACATCCGCCGATTCCAGACAATGCACCAACACATCACGATTCACAATGATTAGCTCTCACTTTTTAAATATGCAGAAGTTTCCGCTGGAGTCGGCCTTCCTCATGATTCATGAATCCGTCTGGCCTGGCGGGGGCTAATTCCGGAGTTCATTGAATCGAGTGTGTGCTTATTATTCCATCCTGGAGCTTATCATGGCTCCAAATTTTGCAAACTGAGTGAAAGTAAACCGTCTCAAGGCCATCGGTTGGGTTTGGAGTGGTCGGATTACTGTATCAATTTCATCATTATGGACGGTAAAAAATTTATGCGGGGAAAGCCTTATTCCAAGTCCGGGGAATTTCCATGATCATAATCATCATCATCCATCTTGCATTTGAGTCGGTGGAAGTGTGCTCCTGACTTTCGAATGACTTTTTTCCATTCCCTTTCTCCACAGAACTCATAGATCTGGAGCGGGGAAAGGGTATCCCCAAAATGTGGTACATTTATCTCTCCAGCGATTGCAATCTCCTCGTTCCATATGAAGTCATCAAGTGAAGGATCCGCATCCATATAGCTCTCCCATCAAATGAATGAGGCTCTAGCCCCTCCACTCCAACTCTGGAGGGGGGACTGTAAAGATACTCGACATTATTCTGTTGGAGTTGTTGGCATGATGAGGATCATCATCCCTACTTACGAGCGCCACCATCACCGTCACATCAATGCAATGCATTGAGATGCTATATCCTATTCAATGCACTCTCTTCTTTTCTCTCCGATCTTCAAAGGAATTGAAATGGCGAAGTGAGTGAATGCAAAGTACCACATTCTATTCTGGAGGAAAACAGTCCAATCTTGAGGAATCAGGATGATTGATAAAAATTGCAGGCCACCTCTCCACTTCTCCAGCCCAAGTTCCAGCATTCAGATTGAGAATCACCTTAGTAGTGAGCATCTCAAATCTCCATCAAAAAGTATCTCATTCACCTCCACCATCCTTTTTCTCCCCAATTTTCTTCCTTGCATGGCTGGCAACCATTCTCCCGGCCCCTCCTTCTCCTCGGATGTCAAAGACAACTGTCGTCTTTGGGGAAGTTGGCTTTGTCATTCCTTGAGAAAATGAAAAACTGCGTACTTACTTACTCACTCAGTCACCCACTCCTGGAAAAAATGAGTTCATTTTTTTTGGCACAGCAAACGACTCTGACTCCTCTCCTCTCACGGCACTTGTGCGTATAGGTACTCACTCACTCCCTCCACTCCATCCTCTTTTTCCCCCCGGAGTGAGTTGTTCACTTCCTAATTTCACTTTCCAGGGCGGAAAAGAGTGGCAGCGGAACTACGAACTTCTCCTCCGCTGATGGGTTGCATGACCGTCCGTGAAAAGAGTCTCGCCACTCTCTCTCCAGTACTCACTCCTTTTTTTCTCCAGCGAGAATGTTCAATAATGGAATAGCATAAAAAAAGAGAACTTCTCCTTGCATAATACCTTTCATCTGCGTCACCTCACTTCACCTCACCTCCCGCTCCAGCTCCAAACTCTGAGGCTTCAGGAATGCATCATCATGAATCCATTCTCCATTTTCATTACTTTCGCTCGCCCTGGAAAAAAACTCCGAGTGGAGTGGAATGGAATGTCATAGCATGAGCGAGCGAGCAAGCGGAGACTTGCATTTTTTTACTCCGTAATAACTTCTTCGACTTTCCCATTCACTCCGGTGCGGTGCGGTCTTAACCTCTCTCCCGGAAAACTGTGGCCGCCTTTGTACTCCTCTCCATTATGCCAAGCGAACCAAAGTACTTACTTACTTCGATTCTTGGATATTAACTTCGCATTGTGCTGGAGCACTCACTCCTTTCGTTCACTTTTTCTCTTCGTGTCCTTCCACCGACGCAATTTTTCCCTCGTTTTGAGTGGAGCAGAGACCCCCTCCTTTTTTACTTCTCCCGTGACATTGTAATTTATTGATGGCGCTTGGCATGCAGTTCACTCACTCACCCACTCCCAGGCCCTACATCCTCCTCGTCCTCATATATCTATCCACTATACTCCCACTCCACTCAACTATTTTTTTGCGAGGTAGAATTCGGGAATTGAGAACACTGGATCGGATTATGTACTCTTTTTTTGGCAATATTTCATCCCTTCAAGCCAACCTGCATCACATTATTGCGGTGGTGGTGGTATAATATAGTTGAAGTGACTATACTTAGGTAGAATGCGTGGAGGCTACTGGCCCTGGCTCTGGACTCAGGGCCTTGAGATGAAGTTCTCTTCTTTAGATTCGCAGAATTCTTTATTGCGACTCGTGTTATTGTTATCACCATCACCATCCATCCATCCAGGATCCAGGAGACAAATGCATCGATAAACTATGCCCCCACGAAACAATCGTATTATTTCCCTGGAGTATTTCATCATCGCTTATGGCATGAACGGAAGAATGGCAAAAATACAGAGCTCCATTCAGCACATTCCATTCACTTCCACTTCCAACGTTCCATCTCCGGGAAATTTCTTCAAAAATAAGTACTCCGGTATTTCCCCGTAATATTTGCTATTGCTGTTAGATCTCCCTATATTATCCCTTTATTCTGGGGAGAAGACAGATGAACTGTCAAACGCTAAAATGATCACGTCCCCAGTATTGTATTGTTGACTTGTTTTTCCCCTCCGAGAGTATTTTTTTCTCTCCGGCATGTCATTGTTCAGCTAAGCTGCTTTCCAATTCCAATCCGACATTCAATTCAACTCAGCTGGGAATAATAATGCCCATGACCTTTTGTATTTATGCTGGCAATAATAATGATAATGCGTACCTACAATATTTTATTTCCCCGTAATTCAAGTCAAGTCAAGTCATATACCTTGTCGGACGGTTTGCTTGCCCTACTTTCATTCTTATTATGATAGGCCAACGACAAACGGACTTCCACCATCATGGTCATTTCGTAGTACCTTTTTTTGTTTGTCCAGAGTCCAGATACAAAATTAATGTCATATGTCACCTAACCTACGACTATCTAGTCGTACTCTTTAGAGCAAAAGCGAAATTGACATTCAGTTCTATCATTAGATCCGCCTCCTCCCACATCTGACTCCGCCCACTAACAATACCTCTAACACTAATTCTAGGTCTCCATTAAACTTGTGGAGGTCG
>JAHZNH010000455.1:0-20238 GCA_027744355.1 Tyrannoseira gladiata
GGAGGAGGTTGATACGTGTGGGGTGATGTGATTGCGTCGGTACAGAAAATGTGAGAAGTTTGAGCTCGTGCTTGCCACGGCCACTGAGGTCGCCGTCGGGGTAATCCACTATCTGGATTATTATTCAAGTCATCAATGTTCTCATTTCCTCCTGGTCTATTCGCCGCCGCAGCTTGCTGAGGAAATATTTGGGAGCCTTGCCTTTGAAGCCATGGGTAATTCTCTGGACGTCGACGTAGCGGCCGTTGTCTCTCGGGAGGAGGCTCTGGAGCCACAGGAAGGATCGAGGATATGTTTCTCGTTTGCCATCCAGACAAAGGATTGCGTGGACGAGCTGCATTGCGTGATCTAAAAGACTGGCCATACTCCGTCGGCAGGGACACAGGCGACCTTGAGCGGGAAGTCTCTGATCCTATATAATTCAGCGGAAAAAAGTGTGACTAATACCCCAATTTCATTCTCATTTTTTTGTTTTAACATGCACATTATAAAAGAATAAAAAAGAACCTTCGTCGTCTTCATCAACTGGAACGAGGGAACTCGCTGTTCGCGGGCGGCGAGGGGAGTGTCGAACCGTCATATTTTTTCAAGAAAATTACTATTATTACCTAGCCAAAAATAAATGGAGTGACGATAAATTAATGGTAATTGATAATTTAACATATCATCAATATGTAAGTAAAACATTTCACGCAACTCTCTAATTAAAAGACGAACAACATTGCCGAAACACAGGGATTAATTTTGTACGCATGAGTTATGAATACGGACATGGATGAAACTTGATGGATTTTACGTTCCAGCCCGCTCACATTCATTTCATATTCATTAATTTTTGTGTTTGCATGGTAATATTGAGAAAGGATTATATGCTCACATCGCTCAAACTCGCACATGCCAGTGCCATGTCATCCGGGTTCCCGTGTGTTATGGAGGACATGAGACAAAAAAGTCGTCCTCCTTCGGTCGAAGTCCTCATGCAGTGAAGCGAGACTCCCATTGGGGGAACCCACCAACGAAAGTGTGACTAACATGACCGCAACTCGCAAAAATATCGATTCACTCACGCGTCTACCACCCGACGACGATGACGGCACGAGGCATTATCAGACCAAAAATCTTTTCATCTCAAAGGAATAATTCAGTGAACAACCTTTCCTTCAGTAGTAAAACCTCTGTTTCTCTTTATACCAGCTATCACGAAAAAATGGGATTTTATCCAGGTTTCATCAATCTTCAATCATTTTTTTCATGCCCAACGGGGAATTTTCACCATTTTGCAACACAAATGGAAACCAATTTTGGCATGCATAATGCATTACTTATTTATACCTAGCTTTCGCTCTTCCTACCGTTTCAACTTGAAACCTCTTTACTTCACCATTATGATCATCATCGTCATCATTACATTAACATAATGAAAAATTGATCCCGCTCTCAAGCCAAGCCAGCAGTGAGGAGACGGAGCCACCACACCACCAAACTGCACCACATGCGATGCGTAGTACAAAGTCAGACCTTATTGTCTGTTTGCTTGCATTACAACCTCGTAAAAATCCAATTTTAGGCGAAAAAAAAATATTCCGAGCCACATGGTCTAACCCAAGAAGGATGATGGTGAGTCACTCCTTGTCTTGTATTATGTACTTAAACCACCTACCTACATGAGCCAAGCAGAATAAGTCTAATACTTATGGGTGGAATAAATGGAAAACGTGTGCAACATTAGCCAACTCACCGAGAGTAAAATCATCTTTTTTTCTCTCTCTGGTGCAAAATAAAGTAAGCAATAAGTAGTAGTACAAAAAGAGGGTTTAACCGGGTGAATAAAATATGAAGGTGGCCCATTCATATTCATGTCCCAAAGAATATTTGGAAGAGGAAGCCAGCAGCACAACAAAATTGATCATCGATTCATCCATTCCATCACACAATCTTTTAAAATGTGTTTTTGTTTCACTTGACTTTGTCCTGACGAGGTGTTTTCTCAAAATACAATTAGTATTCTGCGTAGTTTTGGCAAAGGACTTTGTCATTGTGTTGGGCTAGCTCAAGCTCAACTCGAAAAGATACTTTTTTATGGGACCACGACCACATCACATCACAACACGACATCCCTTCCCCTTTGCTCTTTCCTGGAACAAAGTGGTTAGAGTAAAACTTATTGGAACAGAAATTACAGCTTGTTCTTGTTCTCCCGACGTTTGCCCGACAACTGCCGAATGAACAAGATAAATATGGGTATAGCAGAAGAGGAAGGAGCAAACATAAGTAAGTCATCCGAGATTTTTTTTGCTGAACAAAAGCGCGAACAAAATCCCACTGATTCAACATTTTCCCCTCATTTACTCATCCATGTTTGTGAACGTAACATGTAACCCGAGTCGACAAATTAAAAACTGGTATTTTGTGTTTTCACGTGTAGTTCCTACCTGGAGAAATAATATCCTTAGATTCTTAATGAATAGAGAAAACTGGTCAGTTTTGAAAATAGTTTGAGAGAGCAAAAAGTTCATTTTCCTTGTGGTGATATCGGGGGTGGATTGGATTGGGATCAACTGTAATTGTAACTTCAATTTGTCCTTGAAATCCCTGATGTTCAGGAATGATAAATCAATCCCACTGCTCATCTAACGCAAACCCGGTTTTTAAAAAAACGCTTTAACTTTTTAATTGAGGAAAAGCAACGCCTACAATACTAGACTATAAAACTTCAATACGTCAACGTGATAGGACTTCCCAAGAATCAAACAAGCAGTAGTACTACTAAATACTAAATCTGATTTTTAGCAACATATACAATATTGAATGAAAGAGCACTTACTTGTTTACGAAGAGTAATCAGTGGACGAGTGCGTAAATGAAGGAATAAAATGAGGCGTGAAAACACTTTTCTGGAGACACTCTGTCGAGTTGGGGATACTGTTCTGCTTTGCGCTGTCAATTACTGACCAGGTAAGACAAAGTAACACATGAATTATTAAACTCCATAAGCCACATAAAAAATTAGTGTGGACTCGGGTTACCCCAATGTTAGGTATTTTACACGGAGAAAAAACGCGTTTAGAATTGGGATAAAAACGTTTCCTTTTGAAGGTACAAAGTATTTCTCGCCAAATATAATGGAATTAGCTCCACATTTTTAAATCGTGATTAGAAAAAATAAAGCTTGACCGCGAATTGTGGAACCAAGAGGCAATCAAATATGCATAAAAAATCCAACTCTCAAATTCGAATCAAAATTTCCCACTGCTTATGACAGTGGTAATAACTGCGACCTTCGAAGATGCCATAAAGCTTAAGTTGCCAAAATGGTACATAAATAAATAGAAGGCAACTCACTTCTCTTTAAACCGTACGTGATTAAATAGTTTAATAAACCATTGACAAAATTTTGGTCTAACGTACATTGTTTACCCTGCGTTGCAATAAATTGATTCTGACATTTGCTGGAATTGTAATTAGATTTCAACAATCATCAATCAACGGCTTACTTTTTACGCACCTTTGTTTACTTTCTTAGCCTAAAAGCTAAGAAGGCAACTCACTTCTCTTTAAACCGTACGTGACTAAATAGTTTAATAAACCATTGACAATACTTTGGTCTAATGTACATTGTTTACCCTGCGTTGCAATCTTGCAATAAATTGATTCTGACATTTGCTGGAATTTTAATTAGATTTCAACAATCATCAACAGTTTACTTTTTATGTACCTTTGTTTACTTTCTTAGCCTAAAAGCAAGACCGAAACAAATGTACATAAGACCTCCAAAAGGAAAACGAATCTTGCGCTTGCGCGCTGAGAACAACAATAAGGCTGGTATTTTTTATGTGAAACTTGCATTGTAGTTGCGGTGATGGAAAGTTCATTCAATTCAAGAAGACTGCCTGCGTCTTTGATTTAGTTCAGCCGTTCATAAAGCGCGTGCCGGTTGTAGAATACTCTTTGAAACGGTCCTGTGACGAATCATTTTTTTGTTTTTTTTTGCTGCTGCCACATATATAACCGATTATGTAAAAAATCAACTAATTGCTTGACCTTGAAAGCTTACAGTGACTTTGCAGAATGGCAAGATATTGTTAGGGACTGAAATATTTGACGTTATGAATCCCGACCAGACTGACTTTCGTTTACCTAACTTTTTTTATACATCTTATGCTTTTGATTACATGACCATTTCATAATGGTGATATGTGTACTTAATAACGCCTCATTTCTGGATTTTTACTTTAGTTGGGTTTCTCCCCCGAACGTGAAAGCAAGTGATCGTGGTGAAAAATATACCTAAAATGGCAAAGTCTCCAGTGAAGGAAATTCATTTTCATGAGGTTGGAGATGGCGAACCCCATCGCGTACTGCTGGGAGGAAT
Organism: Tyrannoseira gladiata; assembly: GCA_027744355.1. Classification (NCBI taxonomy): domain Eukaryota; kingdom Metazoa; phylum Arthropoda; class Collembola; order Entomobryomorpha; family Entomobryidae; genus Tyrannoseira; species Tyrannoseira gladiata. The sequence goes on from JAHZNH010000455.1 coordinate 4,373, forward strand.
CAAAGAGAATGTTAAGGCTGGACAAAATTTTAGGAAGGAGAAATTCGGCTTGGACCACGTACATAGTTCCCTGAAGAGATCAGCTTTTTTCGTGATTTTTGCGGGCACGTTTCCACTGCTTGTGGCTATTTTTCTGGGGTGGGTTGTTGTTCCTTGTGTTCTCAAACTTCAGATCTCAAATGTGAGTTGCTTCATTGGGCTTCCTAAATTGTCTGTTTTATTGTAAATAATTTTTATCATCTCTGGTATTTAATTATTAATTTCTTGTTAGAAAGTCGTCATTTCTCCGGAGGCGAATCCGGAATTATATGAAGCCTGGATCCACCCACCTATCCCTTGCCTAAATTACAAGAACTCGGCCCATACGTGTTTCGTGAAAACAGGACGAAAATTGATATTACCCATGATGATCCAACCGACACTGTTACGTATGAGGAGTACATCAGCTACCATTTTGAGGAGGAACTGTCCGGACACTTGACGCTTGAGGATAAAGTTACAATTCTAAATGTTCCATTCGCCGTAAGACCAAATATAAATAGTGTGTTTACTCATTCTTTTGATTGACGTCACCTAACACCTAATGCTAACTTTCGCTTACTTTTTTTTGCTCAGGCGGCAGCGATAAAAATCCAGGATCTTCCATGGCCGCTGGATGACTTCGCAAGAACCGTACTTATGGGGTACAAGGAAACCCTTTTTGTTAGTAAAACAGTGGATGAAGCTTTGTTCAAAGGATGGAGAGTGCCTTTCTTAGATAAGCTTGAAGATGACACGGGATTTTCTTTGATTCCGAACAACACGTTTGCATTTTTTGTTGGGGTAAGTATAGAATTTTCAAAACTATTGGAAAAAGTCAATTGAAATTCTGATTATTTGCACACGGGATTTTTTCCTTTTTTAGCAAAATGATACCGCTCAAGGGCCTTACACTGTGTCACGAGGAACTTACGATAAATCTGCATTCGGGGCCATCCTCAAGTACAAAAACAAAACTGAATTAGATGTGTGGGAATCCTCGTGCAAACAGATTAAGGGAACCGATGGAACAATATTCCCTCCTTTTATTACTAAATCAACGATATTAAGCCTTTTTAATGCTGAGCTCTGTCGATCATTGTACTTGACATACGATAAGGAATCTGCGTTTGACGGCATAAAGTCGTATCGTTTCACTGCGCCAGCGACCGTTTTCCAAGATCCAAGGTATAAAGTTCATCTTAAGTTCATTAATATTATTTTTCGCACAAAATTAATTACATAATATTTCTCTTATGCTCATAGGATCAGCGAAGCAAATCGCTGCTTTTGTCCAACTTTGGACAGTCAACCTGATCGGTGTTTAAAGCAGGGAGCAATAAACTTGGCGCCCTGTAGAGAAGGTGCACCTGTTGGTAAGGATTATTGCAATTATTTTTGTCCAATTTCAAATTTTACTCGTGGGCAAGGCATACTTTGATTACTTGATTGCAGCTCTATCTGCGCCACATTTCTTACGTGCATCTAACGAGTATATCGACGAAAGTGGATTATCACCGGATGAGGAGAAGCACAACACTTTCATGGATATTGAGCCAGTATGACTAAAAAATTTTTGACTCAAAGATTAAATATTTCAGTCTTAATTGTTGAGTTGGCTAACGTGCTTATAATATTATCATTGTAGTTGACTGGTGTTATTCTTCAGGCCAGTAAGAAAGTTCAGATTAGTTTGATTCTGAACAAAGTCAGAGGATTCTCTTCCCTCTCGAAAGTTCCAGACATGCTATTCCCATTAGTTTGGGCTGATGAGGTGAGTGTTTTATAAATACCTATGTATTTTTTATTTTGTTTTCCAAACATATCTGTATGTGAAATCGTATTTTTAGTGCGCTTCCCTCGACTCAAAGACAGTTGACAGGTTTAAGTCAGAATTGTTTAAACTTTGGGTGGTGGAATTTGGCTCGAAGTGGTTACTGCTTGGAGGAGGTCTTATGATATCCCTTGCCTTAATCGTCCGGGTAATGCAAACGCATAAAGCCTCGGAAGGGCCTGAAACGTTTCTTAATGGAAGAATTCAAGATTACCAACATTATGAAGACTGTGGAACTGAGAAAGAAGATGATGGAGAGGGAATGACTAAATTAGCAAATGGGAATGGGTACGCTCATTCTCAGAAAGCGTTAGTAGAAGAGAAGCAAAAACCAATCTTGTTGTTAGAAATTCAATAATGCATATACTAACTATTAATTAAGACTTTAAGACTTCTTACCTCACACTGGTTTACATATGTAACTTGGAACAGACTGTTATGAATCTCGAGTCACGGTAGATATTATTTTTAGTAGTGAATACGTAAGTATGTGCATAAATATAATGTTAATTGTAAGATACCATTTAATTTACTTATGTGTTTTAGTTTTGATTCATGGATTACCAACAATGATGTGATATTAGGTACCGATGCCAAATCATCTATATTTTAATTTCGGTTATTAACGCGACGCTAGCCATTGGATACCATAAAATGCAAGGGAAACCACCACTTCTCATGTAAAATTTTTTGAAAAACGTCAGATATTACAAATCTGTTTTAATGGAATTGTAAACCATTTAATTTACTTATGTGTTTTAGTTTTGATTCATGGATTACCAACAATGATGTGATATTAGGTACCGATGCCAAATCATCTATATTTTGATTTCGGTTATTAAGATGTTTTATTCACTTGATTTTTCGATGTTGTCTCCGAAAATGTTCAAATTACAGATCGCCGACAAAGTTAGGTTGTGAAATAGAAACTATCATCAGAATCATCAGTGGTATAAAAATTGTGAGAATTTTTTCCCCAAGAAATACTACGGAGGCTGTAAATGAGACTACATGTAAAATTCAATGAAATTGCAAATAAAAAATTGCCGTATTATTTTACTTTTATTTATAAAATACCCAAACTAAGAATTTGGTCTAAATTATCCATAAAAATTCATCTAGATTTATTGGGAACCTCTCCCTTTTTGTTTCATCAACTGAGTCTTAACAGTGTCTAATTGAGCCTTAACATCTGACAACGTTCTTAAAACTCGCTCCTTCACCTCCGGAGGTAACTTTCCCTGAGGAACACTGCTTGACCCACCCGATGATGATGATTGATTTCGCCTTTCGGTATGATGTCCCCGAGAAGTCCTTCGACCTTCTCCGGCCGAGTCGGATGCTTGACCTGTGAAGACTTTCGCTACATCTTTGAACTTCGTGTAGAGATCCTGGAATATAGCAAGAGTTACTCCATCCAACTTTGAGACAGCCACTGCAGCAGCGATTTCATCAGCCAGTGTGTAACTCTCTCCTTGAAGCCCATCTATTAGAGCGTTTCCAATTCCAACCGCTCCAACATCCCCCGTTTTTGGCGGCCTTTGAACCCCTATCTGGGATGGGTGATCGAGACCTTGCTCTCCCATATTCCGGTGAATGCGAATTCCATCGTCGAAAGCTGACTCCACCTAAACATAAAAGAAAATCAGTACCAATTGGGGGGAAGGCGAGGTCGTTCATTGAGCAACGCATTTACAGGAATTAAATGTTTCTTGAGGAGGGATGGTCTGGCCGGGATTTGAGCCAGGCTTTCTTCAGGGAATTGGATAACTGAAACAAGCACTTGCGTGCTAGCACTCGACGTATCAATATCAAGAGCTCTCACTTGTGGAGGATTTTTGCATAGCTCGCATTCTCCAGTCTCAGCATGGGAGTTGGCGAATTGGCCGATGACATTATGTATTGCCTCATCCACTGTTTTACTGGCAGCCCTCGATATATTCTTGTCATTTATAATGCTCATGGATGACCCACCAACCGTTTCCTCACTAAATCAAACAAGGCATAAATATTGTAACGATTTGCTTTTAACTGGGAGAGTAAATCAGATAATTGTCTTGCTTGCGGGCAATTTGCACCTGAACGTGACAGATGTCTTTTTAAGGTCTGCATCCGCATCATTTGAGGTACGACCTGACTGAGGTTGAGAAGCAACCGTTACGTTATTGGCTTCAGGTTCAGCCAAGTCATTCTGGGGAGGTTCCTCGTCCATCTCGGCCCACCTTACTTGAGACCGTTAGACTCTTATGGATCATAGAGTTTAATCTTGCGCATTTCTAAATCAATATGTAGTAAGAAAAAAATCAACGTCAAATTTTGCATGCCTCTGAGACTGAGAGGTATTAGGATAAATATAAAGCGCTGTAAATGATTGCAGCAATAATAAATTCATGGATTTTAGAGAGAATAATAATATGAAAACACAGGTAAGTTGGCCGATATTTCATGAAGATAAAGTTACTTTAGCTACATCATCAATAACCTGAACCTAGACCTAGAGGGAATAAATAGAAAACAATCTATTTTTGTTATTTTTCAGACTCGACTTGTTTGTTTTAAAATGTTGTCGAACCGGACATCCGAAGGTGAAAAGTTGAAATTCCTACAATCATGAATGTCAAATATGTCAATTAGTCAATGATCTCTGCACAAACTACATGTACTTCTACGTCATCCATCGCATATTTCATCTGCATCCACTCATTGGTGACGGAAAGTATTCCTTTGAAATGATTTATTCTCGGGAATATTCGGCGGTATAGAATATTTATCTGTAATAATAATTATGGAAGAAGCATTCCCACGTTTTCTCGACTGATCTTTTAACAAACATACATTAAATCAAAATAAGTAATATTTTTTGTTTGCAACAAGACTTTCGCTGATAAGATTAAAACAACGTTTTAAGTTGCCTCTACCCAATAACCTACGAAAATAGAAACTGATGAATCGAGAAAACCCAACGCATTGATTTCTCAAGTACGCCCATTTACGATCATGCAGTGGCAGGAGTGGGAAAAAAATAATTTATTTATTTCATAAAGAAACTAAGCATGATAAGTATAAAAAAATAATATAATGGGTTTCTACGCAAACAAAACAATGTTGTCGAAAACATTTTCAAGAGCTTTCAGGTACACAGGTTATGTCGGTATTGTGGGTGTCGAATTTATTTTACTCTCATCACTCACTCGTCATCATTGCATTTCTCATCTCCCGTTCGTATGGCCAATTTAAATATCTGGTTTGGGTTAGACCAGTCGCATGGGGAAAGAGTTAGTTGTTCGTCCTCCCTAGAAAATAATTGACAGATAAGAATAAGCAATTTTCGAATTTTTCTTGAAATAATTTTGAAAATAAAGCTTCATTTAAAAATTCAGATATCAATACCCTTGGCCAACGATGCATAATCTCAGCTGAACATTCGTAATAACTCCAGTATCTGGTTCTGACCCAGTTGGGGAGACCAAATACCATTTCTGGCCATTAGCCTTAGCACCAAGATAATTCTGAAGTATATGAAATTACTGACATTATACATTATTGAATCAGTTTCCAAAAAATTTAGAGAAATATTTTGCCTATGGGCATCCTCCTTATCATTACCTGCTCCACAACTTCCCTTGTAGAGCCAACAGCGCCCAAGATTTGGGGTACTTTTGTGATGCGAACGTATTTAGTTCGCATCCACAATGTAGTCCACCCAGTTCCATGGCTGTGCATCGGAGAACAGATTGAATGTCTTATCTGTCAAAAGAGAACATCAATTAAATATACGCGTAATTATTGTGAGAATTTCTCACCGAAAATACCTACAAAATTTTTTTACACTTTATCTTTATCTAATTAAAAACGCATAACATATATCATTTTATCATTTTCTTACCAGAATTTACTCGAGCAATGAATAATTGATGAGGGTTGCTGGAATTCCTTGCTTGCAATCCAACCTTTTTACTTTCCGGGTCGACAGTCAATGTGAGAATCTAATTTTTGTTTGCGAGTAGTCAAAACACTAGTAATTAGTTATCTAACATCTGAACCTGAATTTGGAATTCCTTTGATCAAGTTTCCATCATGATAATTCTCACCTTGCCCCTTTGAGCGTCATAATTGTCTACGGCATAAACCTGATTCGAAATAACTTCTGCTACTGCACCCTGGCAAGCTAATAATCCAACAATCAGTGTCACATAGATGTTCATTTTACTCAAAATTGGCAATAAATCAAGTCAATAACTAATTGGTTGAATGTTGAAGCTCAAAAATCAGAAAACCACTGCGTAAATCAAGCGCGTCTGAAGCTGCTTAAATTGTCCTGACTTATGACATGTATCTCATGATCGCACTCCAAAGTCTAGATTGTCCTGTATGGCAGCTCGCTCGAGAGCCTTACGCAAATAATAAATGTAAACCATTCCTGGAGCTGGAATCGCTTGATCGAACCATGTAAATGAGAAATCCATGACAGATAACACGTATAAATTTATATTATCGAGTGTGTTTCGACATCCGCATTCGCTTTTATCATCAGTGATGCGAGCAAGGTACGGGAGAATGTGTTTTGAAGACAACGGAATTCCTGTATTCCGAACCAAAGTCCAAGCGAGTTGTACCTCCATGAAATCATTCTTGTACACCAAACCAATTCATTTAAATCAAGATAGGTAGGCAACAAAAAGGTTCAAGTTCAAGAGCATCCAAATCATTACGTAAGTTTAATGTAAAGTCCCCTGATATAAATCTTATGATCATGACTGTTCAACCAAAAATTCTCAATATTTAATTGCTAATTTAGAAAAAAATTCCGACACTTGATATTTTATACTTAATTTCTATTATTCACGATTACGTGATTTTACATGATCCTGATTTATTATTTCGAGAGGCTTGTTGGTAAATAAATGAATATTTTGTGAGTGCGTATGTTTTGCGGAGAGTTGAAATTGAATAGGATGAATCTTCCCGTATATGAATTTTTCAGTTTTCAATAACAAAATCAATCATAACATCATGCATGGGGTAGACTAGACTTGAAGAATTGGGAAACTTGCGTTTGCAATATTTTTGCCGTAAAGGAGGACAATCTAGTTTTTAGTTAATACTGAAGAAACAATATGAAACTGTGCCTTGCATATCATAATTATCCCTTTGCCTTTATCTCGAAGAATGCAAAAGAAGAAAAACTCGAACTAGTCGACTAGTGGCTGTTGTAGTTGTGATTTGAGAATCTCAGATTCCACCTGTGCTGTGTAAGGATCGATGGGTGATACATTCGCATCTTACCCCATACATTAGTTCAACTCGCCATTGGATCTGATCTGAAGAGAGCAGGTCTTTGTTCCCATTTTTGTATTTTTGAGGCGCGCTCCCATTGATATCTTTGTGAAGTCTTCTTTCATACCTTAACTTGGTTGAGGCACATCTAAAACTAAAACCCAATTCTCATTCAGATCAAGGTATCTGTTTAATTACCTTAATAAGTTCCACCTCCCCCATACTTATTAATCACATTAGTTATGGGACGTTTTTCCTGAACTTGTTAGCGTGCGCGTTAATAATATTGAATAGTCATTCAAGTTTTTTCGGCCGATATTTTGTCTAAAAAGTTGAAGACTAGTAAGTTCTTCGAAAATCTTTTCTGGCGAGCGTTAATAATCAAGGTTTCTAACTATGCCGTCGGTAACGTCATCGGATGAGATTAAAGTGGAACCAGCTCGCAAACCTCAAGTGTTCCAATCAGGGAATGTGGTGAGGTTGGATACAACTATTCCGTTTTTCCTGCGGAATGAAGTGTTTCATACATTTTCGAAACCTGGCTACTCCTGGAATATTCCAAAGGATGAGAGTTCTAAAATGGTTTTACTGGTCGGAGCGTTGGAAAGAGCCGGAGATGGGGTGACTGAAGAGACGGAAGCATTTGTTAGTGCCAAGTAAGTGATCTATGAATTTTGTTTGTGAATCCATTACAATCTTGATTTTTAACGTCCACTTAGAAGTATCTTGAATCATTCAGTAAAATAAAATGTAGCATGATATATTATTGTTACCAACAGAAAGCCGCCTGCTGACTACAGTATTGGAGGCTGTCCCTTGGAATGTCCATTCGATTTGAACGAAGATTTCGATGAAGCCTTGGTTATCGACACCGTACCACTCGTGTTTGATGGTCTGAGAATTCCCAGCAATTATGCACCTCTTCATGTGAACGACGGAAAGTAAGTCAGGCAAGGAAGTGGCTGAGAGGGCATATATAATGACTTCTTTAATTTTAATGACTTAGGATTAATCCTGCTACTTTGATTATTCATTTTGTTTAGACGCTCTATTGTAAGAGTGGGTAGACAAACTCAGCCCTTTGTCGCAGACCTCAATTTATTGGAAGGTACGAGCAACTGGTGCCCAGAGAAAATGCCGGTATTGGCGTTTGTCGATGGATACTCTCTCAATAGTGGCCTTATGTTAACTGGCTATCGTAAGAAAAACACCGTACTTAGTGTTCATATGATGGGAAGACATCGACCTAATGCCAAAATTTTAACCACGGATTGCTTCCGTCGATACCACGAGCAAAATGTTGGCGTGGAGGTAGAGAAATCCTAACACCGTACTTAGTGTTCATATGATGGGAAGACATCGACCTAATGCCAAAATTTTAACCACGGATTGCTTCCGTCGATACCACGAGCAAAATGTTGGCGTAGAGGTAGAGAAATCGTTGATATTGGATGAATATTGCTCGCAGTATTTTTTTGGTATTAGACTTTTTGCGTTATTTTACTCTTTTTTTATAGAATTTGCCTATGACGAATGAAGCCCATGCAATATATGAAAAATTACACGGTGAATATCCTTCTAGAGGAAAAGTGTATTTAGAATTTATGTTTAAGACGCCAGAGAATATTTTTGATCTGCCACCTGATGATTGTATCAGCAAAATTGTAAGTACTAGATTTTTTGGATTATGTTTAGTTTAGACTATTCAAGATGAATTTTCTCTTTTTATAAGCAATTTTACTGATTATTTGTGTTATAGGCTATCAAACCCCTGCCAGGAGATGCCAATCCATTTATGGAAATTCTGTGGTCAGAAATACAAGATTTAGAACGATGGATAGAAATCTTGACGCAGTATCCTTCCGATGTATCCAATGCTGCAGATATGACAAGTTTTTTGAATTCGACGGTTTGCGATTTAGCCGAGGATAGGATCAGTTCTAACACACAAGCAGTGAAGGATTTATTGTCGCAGGAGCCAGCAGCAGATTTTCACAGTGCATCTTTGAGTGGTAATTAGCTACTTGTGTAGTTACATTTACTTTAATACTCTACACATATTTTAATTTCAATTTCATACATTTTATAGATTATTCCGACTCCCTTGACCTGGTGTTGCAGAGGGTTGTGAAACAAGAACGGGAAGATTGTGACTTCACCGACAGGCTTTGGTTGGCAGTGAGGAGTACGGAGAACAGTTACATACTTACAATATTATTGTGGACGTTTACTCTGTACTAACCGATAGTGTAAATGTTTTAAAATTTACAGAATGTGAAAATGTCTATGAGCTTCAGGATTGTCTCCAGTTGGTTTTCCAGGCTGTGTCAAATAAAATGTACCGCCCATACGTAAGTTTTAAAATATTATTGTTCATGTTTGTTGGAATGTGTAAGCGATCGAGTTGAAATATTAGAGTACCAAATATCTGTAAGTAATACAAATGACCACAGGTGCTGCTCAACAATAATACAACGATGGCAAAATCTTTATCAGCCATCATGAAGGGAGACATTACAAATCTGCTTCAACTAAGACGCCATGATGTTATGATTAAACTGATTATTGAATGTGCTCTGATGAAACTCTTTAAAGATTACAACTTCATTTTGGCAAGTAAGAGAACCTCCATTAAATCATGAAAGGAGACATTACAAATCTGCTTCAACTAAGACGCCATGATGTTATGATTAAACTGATTATTGAATGTGCTCTGATGAAACTCTTTAAAGATTACAACTTCATTTTGGCAAGTAAGAGAGTCCCCATTAAAATTCAATACATCCGAACTTTTTTATATTAAATGACCGAATATTGTACATATAATATTTTTCTTTCTTTTTTAGTTAGTCATCTCATTGAGCGCGGTGAAATAGACAACTACATGCCTTCCATGTCCAACATAACTGATTCGCTTTGGAGCATTAAAAATCTTCATTGTATCTTGGAAGTTATTTGCCTGTCCAAAGAAAGACTTACTCTGTCCATTAATACTCTGGAAAAGCAAACCAAGAAAATGCTTCAAGATTTCTCCAACTCGAGACGTTTCACGTGGGAAGAAACCTATCATTTTGACGTCTCTTCTCATGACATCAGAAGGGTCATGTCCGGATTACATCCCATCTATTACAAAGTCAGGATGGACTCGCAGACGTTCATTGAAATGGGCAACTACAACTATCGTGATTTCTCCTGAAAATTACATAAGCTACAAGCGTAACCCAAACGAGGACTTGAATCTGAGACAGTACTATGTATACGTCATAACTGAAAATGGTCTCTTGGATGCATGATCGAAAGTAAAGTTCCGTGTTCCCAATTTATATTTAAGATTTTTGCTCTCTGAAAGTTGTTGCCGTTTTGTTAAATACACCTAATTGGAAGTTGTCTTTTGTTTCAAAATCTGAAAATACTGATTGAATTTTTAGCACTAACTTTAAAAGCACATACACATAAGTAGTATAAAGTAAACTATTTAGTAGCTGTCATTTGCATCGAGGGTTAAAAATTTTGCTGTAGCGATGATGTAAAAACCTTTCTAAAACTATACTGGATAATAATGATGGCAGGAAGTATCGCATCAAGGGTTTGCTTCACTATGTGGCTCGTATCAGCTTAAGAATTCATGTCAGCATTTCCGGTGCTAATTACCATTATTCCTAGACGAGTCATAATGTTTTTGTTATCGCACTAGCTAAAAAATCCTTTTATCGTCTCACGTTCACCACCTTTGTTAGGTTCCCCCACTGGATGTGTAGCAATGATACTTATACCCCGACAATATAGATTATGACGTATGAGGTTTCACCTAAGAGCTGTTGACGGATTTTCGTGCGAACTTCTAATATCATCTATACCTGTATGCGCAAATTGTATCACATATTCATAAGGCACTGTTGTTACTTCCAGCGAACTCATTTTTCGATATCTCACATAGTTTATCCCATTTTCAAATGACTCATTTCACGTCGACATATCACATATCGACATACGGTAATTCTTAAAACACGAATTTTGATAGAAGATCCAATCCCTAATCTTAAAGTATGCTTTTAAGAGGTTGAATCATTGCATGATAAATCACTTGAATTTTGAAAGGAAAAATTATCAAAAAGCATTATTCACTTGACGTATTTGTTTTGCTGAGGGCTCTGAGGAGAATAAAATAGGGAAGTTTTTCTTAATGATGATGTCTTCCATCAAGCGTTGTTTCTCGTTTTACCATTGTGTCAGTGAAAACTGTGAACTTTGTGAATTTTTCCCGAAAAACAATCCGTGGAGAATATAAAATTGTGGAAAAAGAAGCTGGATTCCGACGGGGGCAATTGCTGACAAAATGTATTCATTGGTCCTGCCTCTTTCCCTCTGGATTTCATTGGAAATCCCTATTACGAATGCAATCGTCACCAAACAAGTGCAGTATCCTCTTGCGGCGGGTTCTACACCTCCAGGAGCGAGTAGCTACAACCCCGGTCAGATAATTGGAATATTGACTGGACCTCACCCGAGTTGGTCACCTCATGGAGGAACGGACATCTCTTGGAATAACTACTTAAATGCAGAATGCCAAGCAGATAACGATTGCTATCCCGGAAGGACACTCCTCTACTGCATCAGCAACCACTGCAAGTGCATCACGCAAGGAGCCACGTATCTAAACGGCTATTTCTACAATTATAACATGGAATGGAATGAAACTCTCTCCCAATGCAGTATCCTCTTGCGGCGGGTTCTACACCTCCAGGAGCGAGTAGCTACAACCCCGGTCAGATAATTGGAATATTGACTGGACCTCACCCGAGTTGGTCATCCCCTGGTGGAACGGACATCTCTTGGAATAACTACTTGAATGCAGAATGCCAAGCAGATAACGATTGCTATCCGGGAAGGACGCTCCTCTACTGCATCAGCAACCGCTGCAAGTGCATCACGCAAGGAGCCACGTATCTAAACGGCTATTTCTACAATTATAACATGGAATGGAATGAAACTCTCTCCCAGTGCGTCTCCCAATCCGGCTCACCGTGCACCTTGAAGCAATTTTGGTATTCGTCGGACACCCTCAGAATGAATTGCATTTATGACCATGATTGCGTTGAAATCTCAAGTTCCCCCGCGAGAGCAACTTTAGCCTCCCAGAATCCCATGGGGTTCGGTTCCACTGTTTCAGGACCGCAGGTTTCCGGATATCATCGATCCAATCATCATGAGCAGTCCCATTTCCTCCAGTACTTTGGATCTGGAGTGGTTGGATTCGGTGGATTTTCTAATCAGTTTCCGGATATCGTCGATCCAATCATCATGAGCAGTCCCATTTCCTCCAGTACTTTGGATCTGGAGTGGTTGGATTCGGTGGATTTTCTAATCCCAATCAGTATCAACAAGTGAGAGGTCAAGATCCACCACCAAATCATGATACCACCGCATTCGCATCATCATCATCATCGGTATCTTCAACATCATCATCGAATGAGAAGAATACATGGGGAATTTGTGTGAAGAAAAGTTTTGTTGGATCATTTCATCCGAATACTAATGCAAATGAACTTAATAGTAGTTCCAGTCAAGTTGGGTTACAATCTATGAATGCTTCATATCTCTGTTTACTTTACGCATCACTCGTCTTGATAAACTTATCCCGTTTGACCGTGCTCTAAATATTTATTTATTTACGAATGCAATATCATGTTTGAATGACATTCTGTAATTTTTTCCTGTTTTATCGCAACCTAATCTAGAGGTCAATCATAGGAAACCCCATGTATTTCGTCTTCATCAGCCATTTTGAGACCCACAACCAAACTAACACCGTTGTAATTTAAACGTTCATATCAGTAGCTCATCTTGATTCAGGGCTCGATCATTTTCTCAATCAACAAATGTGTATAGTAGTATTTTAAATAGTTTTGATTGAGTATTTAAAAGGAAAATAAATGGTGAAAATGACGCAGTTACGCAATCTTTTTGAACTTTTCATTCATTTAATTTTCTTCGCTATATTCATTCCCCTTCCAACAACATTCTCATATTCATTCGTCCCCCATCTTTGGGCATCAGAAAAAGTTCCAGTTTCCACTCTCAAGGAAGCGATTCTCATGAAGGAAATCGAGAAAATTGGAGCCACCAAGTCATCAGCCTGGCCGGGTGTGTACTGTAATATTTATGAAGATTGTGATTTTGACAACAACCATCTTGATCTGCGAGACGAACACCTGCGTCTGCCCCCACGACTTCCACTTCGGGGGAGGAGGGATCGTAGTCGACATGGAATGGATTAATGAGTGGGGTAAATGCGCTAGCAAAGTGGGGTCGGGCTGTGATGTGAAAAGTGGAGGAGAATCCGAAGATCATGGAACATCTAGGAGAAGGGACGGAATCGAATGTGTACCTGGGGCAACTTGCGTACAGAATGAAAATCTTCCGGATGGAATGGGGATTTGCGTAGAAGACTCTAAAATAATGAATACATATCTAGATCCATAATCGAAAAGAATCCTTAAATTATGACATTATTGTTGTGAGAATTTGAAAATGAATAAATTCGTCTATTTGAAAAGCACACATCTTGAAAATAAAATGATTCATACAATAAAGCAAAACTTCTAGGCATTTCCTTGCTGTAAGAGCAAAATGTATTAAAAGTGGCCTCGCAAAACCAAAAATCCCTCTCAGATGCAGACAAATGAACAAATCCATATTCGATAAGCTTTCAAATGATAAGATATTGTACTCGAGGAAAAAAACGCAGTAAATTGTTGATAACAATTAGGGTGTCGGGGAGAACGCGTATCCTGTTTCCCTTTGAAGATTATTGAAAAACTGCCTCATTCTCATTACTAATGATCAAAGCTGGGAGAGATTGTCATCTAGTGAGCTACAAAAAGGAAAATGATTATTCCATCTCATTAAAGTCATTGAAGCACTTTACCGCAAACGTTGAGTTTGAGACATGGTTTGATTTGATGCATGACTAATGAACCGTAACTCACCCACTTTAGCCGCACAAACAACAGCAATCCGGTGCAACCCAATATTCAACACCGGAGGATCATGAATGACTCGTCCTCATAAATCAATGCAGAGTAGTGTACGTTAACGTGTTTTTCCAACAACGAGCACGTACGGTTGGAGTTGGAGCGACTAGGTGTTTATTTACGATTACGATTCACGGAAGTTACGAAATGACATGACTGGTATGGGTCCTCTTCAAAGATTTTGTTGCGCCAGGGGACTAAAGCAATACTTTGTGGGCTATATGATTTTTTAAGCGATTGAGGATCATTAGGCAATCCATTTTTTTCTTATCTTAATGCACCTGCTCGGAAAACTTTAGGACTATCTTCTTCATTTCATACCTGAGTCTGAGTCATGGAGAGGTGCAATGCTTATGTAATCCCGTAAGCTCATTTTGTTTACGTTAATAATGGCTGCATCTCTTAATCTACGAGTTTGAGTTGTGTTCAACACACCTTTTACAGTTACAAATATTGAAATGCAAGCATGTTCATTCATTCCCATCAAGACCACGCAACGCAGTTATTGCACGCAATCGTAATAGCTACGGTGGTAGTGTCAGTGATTGAAAAAAATGAAGTCTTTGAATCGTGCCATATTCTTCTTTCTACTGCTCCTCTCCCAAGTAAAACTGCTTTGCACTGGACAACTATTCCCGACGAATGGGAATCCGAACGGCCGTCTTCCAGAGAATGTACTGGATTCGATTCGGGCATCTTACAGAAACGGGAATCTCGCTGGCGGTCCTGGTTACAATTCCATGAATCTTCAACAACCCCCACCACTTTATAGTACTGGAGTAAGGAGTGGTGATAACGTAGGTTTGACATTACCCCCTGGTTCCGGTTTTACTAGAGGAAATCCATCATCCCAAGAGGGTGTCCTCATTGGATCGTCTCACCTTCCCCCTGAAAATGGATATGCATTTTCGGCTGTGGACGGTGCTGGTCATTTGATGACAAACTCGTACCAATACCACAACAACCGGTATAAGGCGTCAGCCCCACCGTCGAATTCCAAATCAATTTCGGGAGACTACTGTTTCGAACCTTTGTTATCTTGTGACACGACCAACACGGTTTTGTACTGCATCCAGGGTAGATGTACGTGCCCCACTCAATGGACTCTTTCCCCCGGGTCCCTTCCCTTGAGCACAGTCTGGCATCCAGAGCAACGTAGATGCGTCTCAGTGGTGGGGTCGGGGTGTCACACAATCACATCGTACCCCAATCCAGGTGGAATCGGCCTTGGGACGGCTCGAGGTTCATCGTATTATCAGAATCCAATTTCAACTTCATCTTCCGCACTTGGCGATCAATCCTCTACGGGTCAAAGTCCAACAAAGGAAATTGCCTCGTCAATAATCAAAGGCATAATGGGACTCCCAACTGGAAGTGGTGGAAACGGCTATGTTTATTGTCAGCCTGGAGTTCAGTGCGTTCGACATCCTGGCTATCAAGAGGTCGGAATCTGTGCTGCCTGCGGGATAAAGTCACACCTTTCAATTTTAATGACTCTCATGGTTTTCTATCAAATTATTCTCAGATTGTGCTGAGGAAAAGTAAATAAATAAATAAAAAGTATATGACCGATGATTTCTAAAATATCTTTATTTATTTTTTACAGACTAAATGTATCAAAATTATCAATAAATATGTCGAATAAAAATGTATCTCGTAATAATAATTTCACCATCCAATATGATCCAAAAGTCAACTCGCAA
>JAHZNH010000456.1:0-12151 GCA_027744355.1 Tyrannoseira gladiata
AGTTGGAAATTCCATTCCAGGATTTTTTCCTGTGGAGCGACAAACTATCTACTATCTGTCATTCTTGATCGGGACAGCGAGCAAATTAGTTTTAGCTACGTAGTTAGTTAGTGACACATTTCTACTCCAGTCGTTCTATTCTGAATCTAGAGTAGGCCCAATTCCCCATTCCAAACCTCAATTCGTCTTCTTTGGATCGGAACTTGGTCCCGGTTTTGAGATTCCGATTGGTTTTGGTTTCTGGTTACCAACCGTGAAGTGGGATAATGGCGATGATCCATCTTGTCATGTTTCCGTGTTCCGTTTAGCCAAGGATTTACGACTGAGATTCCGATTTGGGTTCGCGATTGTCACGGTGGATTCTTATTCTGCATTTTATTTGTAAAAAAATCCCAAAATCCTTATCAAACTCGCTAGGACAGGACTTACCCAGAGAGAGTGATCGAGTCCATATCAGACGTTTTCACGGTTGGGTGGATTTGGATTCGGAGGAACATTGATTCACTGTTGAATCTTCTTGAGTTCAACTCCCTTTCTAGAAAAATTGCAACTACTTACAAGACTACAAGATTGCAACATATAATTTAAGTGGAGGCGCTTACCTACAATACTCTCCCAGAGTCGGAGTTGGAGTGACATGTGAATGGAGTGTGAATCCGGGATGAGTGAAAAATGGAGGCATCACTCACTCACTCGGAACAGCACACTCATTTTATGCAAGGAGCACATCTCATTCATCCACATTATCTTATCTTCAGAGATAAGAAAAGAGAAATAAATATCCGAGCGAATTTGAAGCCTCACTTCAACCCAGTCAGTCACTCAGTTTCAAGCATTGGGAATTCAGATGGAGTTTAGTTGGTTTTGGTTGGAGATTAGGATTTTGGATGGAGGAGCAGAAAAAAAACCATCATCATCACTCATCAAACCACGCTCATTTTCCATTTGCACGGAGATTCATCGGAATGGCTGTACTTCCGTGCCAAGCTGAAAATGAAGCGAAGTGAACTCAAATGAGAGCCTCGGGAAAGTGTAATGCTAATTACTGAAGTGTTTTTGGCATCTTAGATTACTTCTCATGACATCAGGTTAGTCTCAATCCGGGCGGGTGGAATTTATCCATTCATTTCCGAGGCTGAGGTAGAAGCCACGATCGAAAGGCTTAATGGCTCGGGTCTGGTCTGGGGCCACTTGGTTAGCTTCATCCTCCTCCTGACTCCTGACAAGTGACAGGCGAAGCCAAACCGAACCCCAGAGCCAGAGCATCCCTCTTGGGTTTGAATTCACGGTGGCGATACCAATCCCCCTTGGTATGGTAGTTGTTCGGGGCAACCTGAGACAATTACATTTGATGATGATGACTCCAGAAATTGAATAAAATATTCCAACAACGGAACTACTATTGACCACATTGAACTTGAAATAGCCTAAAATTCAGATTCAACTCCCCCAACCCACGTAGGGAATTCATTGAGGTCGAGGTCTGACTGGCGTCTGGTCCTGTTCTGGTGTGCATTGAACTTCAGCTCGAGACTGACTGAGAGGATCAATTTTAGTTCTGTACTGACTTGAGTAGGACTTGTAGGACCCTCCAAGGGAAAAAACTCTTCAAGATGACGAATTTATTCGACAAACTGGACAAGATCTCGTTCGAGAAGAAGCGGAAGCTCGCCTTGTCTGCGGCCATCACCCAGTTCGTGAGTAACTTGAGCCAAAACTGCAAGTATTTTTTTAATAAGTACTTATGCAGTCAACCTCGAATATTATCTTTGCGGGTGGCTGGGCATTAGCTCCTCTGCGCTGGGAAATGGATTGCAGCGTGTGTGGAAGGGAAGCGGCTCTTCATCGAGATCCAAATGATTATGCACAACCCCACCTGCTATAATCGTATGCTCCCTTGAGGGATCAACAATACACCTCATGACATGACCTCAAGTTCATCAACCATACTGCAATTAGATTTTAATTCCCCTCCCCTCTTTCCAGAGTTCATCCTTAGCCGCTATGGGATCCTCATGACGATCTGTGTGGCCTTCGAGATTTGGGGCGCGGTTGCGCTCTTTCAATCCACGAAGAAGCCTCTAGATCGTAACAAAAAATACATCGCACATTATTACTCAACTATTTTAGCTCAAATCAATTATCAATTCAATACTTAAGTTGGATTTGAACTTGAACCTTGAATCTTGAATCGAATTAAAATTCCGGGTTTGGATTGCAACCCCACAGGAGAGTAATTCTACCGACTGCTATTACAAAATCATGTTTTGGCGGGGCCTCACAATCTTTTTCTTCGGGTTTGAGTACTTCTACTTCCTGCTGCTTGGTGCTGCAGCGGGTAAAAACTTCTTCCAGAATTCCAGATTAAATCCTAATTCTAGAGCTCGGGCTTGAATATCGTTGAGATTCCTCCTGTTTTCAATGCATTTCAGTTGCCCACAATAAATTCTATGAGAAGTACTCCCTGCCTTTCGTCCTTGTCATGATACTCCTGTGGATTAAGGATGGAGTCTTACTCGTCCTCGTGAATCCCTGGTTCAACCACTTCGACCGGATTGTCAATCCTCCGACGGAGGAAGATAAGGAATCTACGACCGAATTACTGGCACATAAGAGCATCAAATCACTTGTATGATCAATCAGCCAATCAAATCAACGCCGAAATGATACAAATTATTTAGCCTTCATTTCCAAATTCGACCGAAGTCGATTCCTGGAACTTAACTATGATTGTTGCTTCATCTCCTCTTTCATTTTCCAAAGGATGACGGTGCAGCGAAGGAGGACGGGGATGCCTAGTCAATCACAGCCACCTTGAAACGCTAATCCCCCAATCTCAACTGAAGACCACGAGTCCTTCGGCCTGATTACTAGCTTTACGGATTTTTGTCGCAGCTCTCCCTAATTGAATTGAATCTATTGAAAATGTCCAAAACTCCAAGTTTTGATTTACCAGTTACCACAATTTTCTTTATTTGCACTTCTGGTCATGAAGTCATGATCAGTGGATTTTAGTACATCCACTTTCGATCTGATATGAAATATGAAAATTTTCTGAAATGTCCCATCGACCATTAAATATTATTAGCCTTTTAATTAAAAGCTCGTTCGTGAACTTGACTGGAAATACTGGAATTTTTGCGGTTGCTTTGATTGAAACTCTCCCCATCCCATCCAAAGCTGAAAAACCGACTTGAGTAAATACATTGCCTTCCGGACACTTTTCCCCGGATTCTGGCTCTGGCTTGTGGCAATGCAAATGTGAGTTGACTTGAGCTAGTTCAGTTCTGTTGTGGCTTCCCTTCCCCCAAACTATGGAAGTGGAATCTGGAATGCATCTTTCGCCACAGGCAATTATTCCGAAAAACTTTGGTTGGGGGAGAGAGCAAACTTTCAAACAAATTATTTTTTAGAAAACAAAAGCACCAAAATCATCATCATCTTCATAGGCATCATCATATTCCTTTCAATAATAAATATCTCGCCTCACTCCTTCCTTCCTTCGAGGATGAAATGAGCATCGGCATCGACGAAGCTTCCACTTTCAAAATTTCATTCATTCGTTCATTCCTCCATTCACCCTCTTTCTGAATATCCGAATCCGAGAGGAAAACAAAAGCACCGAAAGGCGACTAAAACAGCTCGACTAGAAAATATTCTTCGTTAATAAAATATTCTTCGTCTCCTCTTCACATTTACTCAATGCCAGTAGTTTTCTGTAGAATCCAGAGAAACTTGGAGCTTGGAAGGGTGAATCTGGAAAAGGGGGAGAGTGGAGATGGAATATGGGATGCACTGCAATAGTGCAATTCATTCATTCTCCTCCAAAAAAACTGGCAACTTATTTGAGCTCCCTCCTCCTATTTATTGCCAATTTGCATGGAAATGTGGAAGTGGAAGTCGTAGTGGAGCGTGGTTCCAGCAGCTTAAAACCACCAACCAAACTTATTAGTGCCCTTGTAACCATTCCAGTGCTGACTAGTGACTAGTGGGGAAATTGAGTCTAATTTATTTCTAATTATTGCTCTCTTCCCCTTCCTTCCTCACCAAACTACCCGGAACTGCAAAATATAAAGCGACAATCTAAATGAGCTCGTGTTGTTTACACTGCGACCACGACTACGACCAGCCAGAAGGCCGGGTCCACCACCCCCCTGAAAATAAAATGGAGATGGAATCATTTCATATCTTATCACCCCAAGACCAAACCCACGTGCCAAAAGCCGAGTCGAGCTAGAGCTGGAACTGGGAAAGGGTGGGTGAAGGTCTTCCAGGAAGGATTCTCGATTCTTCTTCTTCTACAGTTTTTTTCATTGAATTTGGGTTGGAAGAGGAAGAGAATTCAAGAATTTTTAATGCTCCCCCTTCAAAAAGCAACTCTTGGTGGAAAGTGAGGACTTCCAGAATCCTGAGTATCCAGACACTGGAACTGAATTGGAATCTGGAAGTCTGCAAGTTTTTGTCTTTCCCTCCGCTTCAGTTCATTCGAATTAGAGGGAGAAATTGAAAAGTGAAATGCTAAAAACAAAAAACCTATTCCTAATCTTGAGCCTTGAGGGGGATCTTTTTTCCTTCCTCCTGGAGGAAAATTGACAATATTTCTTCCTGAATCTTCTTCTCCAGGAAGAAAATTATTCCGCAGGTTTTTCAGTCCAATTTTTTCCATCACGAATCCAAATGCTTAATTTCTTTTTTTCCGGTGGAAGCGTTCCACCTTCAACTTAAGTCGAGTCGACTCGTGCTGATGGAATTGAATGGGACTGCTAACTTAAACTTATTCCACGATTCAATTCAACTCAACTCTTTCTAATTCTAAAACTTGAGACTCCAGAAGAAACAATGCACCATTCTCAAAAAAGAGAATCAGTTCCAGAACCAGAACTGGAGAGGGAAACTTTCAAAAGCAAAGTGGAGCTGAGCCACGTAGTACCATTTCACGTTTCCGGGAGTGAAAATACCAGTCTTCTCCTCTTCGAGTCTCACGTCCTCTCCAAGAGCTACTACTTCTTTTCAGAATTTTGTGGAAAGTGCCCCAGCTTGGCTCGGAGTGAATGCCAGAAACAGATTATTCTCAGGGGTAAAAACAATGGGGATCTAATTGGCTGCCACTTGCCATCGCATCAGAATCGAATGTTTATCTCGATATTTCCATTTTCCATGAAATAAACTCTCCATTCCCCACCCAGAAATAATTCTCATATCACCATTTCACTTTCACCATATCCATTCCCAATTGCTAGGATCCGTAATGCACTTTTCAGCCTTAGCTCAGCTCTCCTTGGCCTGAGCAGAAACAAACGAGGCATTAAAATTGTTTGTCTTTTTCGATACATTCCATTTACGGAGTGTTTACTTCGCCTCCGTTTCATCCTCACATTTTCACAAAAAAAAATTCCACATCCGCATCATACGCATCCATCCCTGTTCAAGCTCACGCTCAGGCTTTAGCCAATTCAAACTCCGGAGTTAGAATCGGAAAGCCTGGAAATTTTTTATGGAGGATAAAAAAAGAGCACGTAACAAACAAATCCATTCGCTATCGCTAGAGAAAAAGCGCTTTCGCTTGAATTACCAAAACAAACCTTGATTTCAAAGTGCTCATCTTTCAAGCCATTAAAATTCAGCTTCGAGTAGATATTAGCTTACGCATCAACATCAACCCCTGAACTTTTGTACTTATTCCCTCCCATCGAGGTACCAGCTCGCTCAAAAATGGCTGGAAGCGCAACAAAACTCTCCTAATGAAATGGAATGGGAGGAATTAGGATTATGCACTCACTCCAAAAAATATGAATATGAAATTGAGTGTAAACGCAAATACAAATATTCTTTCAAATCAAATGCGATTTGAAGAAATGGAGTCATCATTCTTTCTGGTAGCGCATTGTATTGCACTCTTCCAGCCACTTTGCTCCAACCTCCAAATAATACTTTTTCGCTGAAACAAAGCCGCCTCCAGCATTATAGGGATAATTGCTTCAAAAGAAACTACAAAATACTTCATTCCTGCGTGGAATATCAAAATAAATTCTTTCCTCATCCAAATTCAAACGATTTCCCTTCCTCATTCAGTTTATCGTATTGTTTCTCAAGCTGAATTGTTCTCCTGAGTTTCCCCAGTCGATGTCGATACCGCCACATTAAGTTAAGTTATGACAAGCGATGTTATGATGATGATGATGATGATTGCTCCTTAAGTGAAGTGATATGATGCGATACTATACAATACGATACGATATGATGTGGCGCTGTATGCCTTGCTTCGGTGTGATGTGATGTGACTTGGCCTCCTCCCCAAACTTTCTCCTCGAGTGGATGAATGAAGTGGAAGAAACTTCCCTGCAAAGTTTGAGTTTCTCTCAAATTGGAGCTGGTCTCTTTCGCGGCGCTTTATTCCCATTTCACATTCTTCGCTTCTTGGGAATTCGAAATCCGGATAAGGATCCCGCTAAATAATGAGCACTTCCTTTTCGGTGCCGCAACCATATCCACTTCACATTTTTGAAGAGGAGAGGGTATACAATACACAACTGAACAATGCAAAACTTTTCCCAAGCTCTGAGAAGCTGAAACACTTTTCTTCCGTGCGAAATAAATAAGCTTTGTGGAATGATCATGAGTGGGAACTGGAGTTTATGGAACTTCCGCTTTGAGTTCTTAGCCCCACTCTCCTTTGAGTTCTTCTTCAGTCCAATCTACTTTACGTCATGCTAAACTGAACTTAACTAATACAACAGCAACAAAATACATTTTCTTAGGATAAGTATCACAGAATGGAATGGCGGACCGCACCGCGTGTCAATTAGGAAGAAGTGGAGTTGTAAACACTAAACAAAAAGTTCTGAAGTAATTTTCCCCATTGTTTCCTCGAGCCATGCCATGACACGCCATGGCATGATCCACAGTTTAGGCCAACTAAACTAACTAATTGTAAGTGCTTATGTATTTTGTAAGTTTATATGGAGCCATTGCATTGTTAATGTAAAGTGGCAATCAAGCCTACATAATGGAATGAGTGATGGGAATTAGTTCTGTTCTTTTGGCTTGGCTTGAGTTGGGGTGAACCGAAAAACCTCCGTAGAAAAGCATATATAGGTAGCTATAATTTCACTCTTTTCCTGGTTGGGTCTGGGCTGATGGTGAGGTCGAACTAATGAGTTCTTAGCCGAGCACTAATTGGCCGCGTAATAAATCAACAATCCTCATCAACATCAAGAGTTTTCATCATTTCCCCGAATAATCGCTGTAATAATAATCGCCATTATTAGACCTCTCCTGATCCTGAGTAGAGTAAGTGAGTCGGTACAACTCAACTCAACTCGATCGAGTTCTTTTCCCGGTCGTTTTTACAATATAAATAGCTTTAGTAATACGTAAACTAATCCTTCTCCAGTTACTCGAGTTGTTTTTATGAAACTTGAGACCAGCAACCGGAACTACTGTTACATATCCAGTGCACTACGACTATATGTATATAGCTGCGACTAGTAATTCCAGTTTCCACTGTTCCGATCCGATAGAGAAAGGCGAAAGTGAGCTGGAATTTCCCTTTTTGCGAATCGGAAACTTAGAATGGTGAAGCTTGATTAGGGTAGAGTTGATCGACAAGGGTCGATGTCGATGGCCACCTAATACTCTGGACGCCAGGTACATAAGTCCGTAAGTTGACCTGACTGACTGATAGCCATTTAAGCTTTCCAACTGTTAAGCTTCTGCTGAGGGCAATGGGCAATGCAAGTGAGCTCGAAAGTAAGCTCAGTAAGTATCTATTTAATCAAGTATGAATCCATTTCGGAATAGATAACTAGATATTCACTGTGAGCCGGTCCAAAAATCCCATTCAGCTTGGCTGTATCTGTATCGGGTATAAGTTTTCGTGTTCCAGTCTAAAGCTCTTTCATGAGGACGATAATTCTCGGGATAATCCTCTACACTTTCCTTTTCATGTCGGCGGTAAATACGTCCTTACTTATAGCTTATGGCAATAAGCGATAAGCGTTATCTTTTACGACTTCGCTGAAAAGTAACAAGGACTTGTGTACTCTCACATCTCACGAAAGTGACTCGATTCCCTGGAAGGACCGACCCTTCTAAGAAGTGTAAACAATGCAATCTCCTCTCACTTTCTATTTTGCTTTGTTTCGTTGTTGTTCGGTGATGGGAAGTCATTGTGAAGGGGAAAGTTTCCCCGAATTCTGGTCCTGGAGCCCTTACACCTCAAAGGCATATTTTCTCACTGAAGGGGTTGGGTTGAATGGCCAGAGTTCACTACAGCTCTTGTTCTTGATGGCTCACTCCCGTTGACGCTAATTGTCCTGCTGGAAGTTTCAAAGTTTGCGAATAAAAAAAAGACTTCACTGGAATTTTCCACCGGTCTCTCTCGAAAGCTGGAGTAGATGGGATGGTGTTTTGGAAACATTTTGAGAGTCCATCACTTCACCCATTTCAAAAAATGGAATGTGCTCACATTCCGTTTTAATATCCGGCTAAAACAGCCACTCTCGAGTTGTTTACGAGGGAGTAAAACACTGATAAAGTGATTATCCCCCGATGGCGATTGAAAAATATTTTTCGAGGTGCTCAAAGATCATTTCGTGATCGATAGCGATTTAAAACTAGAATGTGTACTCGTTTGTTCCAAGCATCATAAAAATTTACTTTTTGAGTCGGGTTACCATCATCATCATCTTCATATATCTCCTTATGGTACTTTCACCAAAGTTCAAAGAAACTTTCTTCCAAACCTCTCGTGTTCACGCCATCCATCTCCCCACACCACGACCCACGATCAGTAAGTAATCATCTCAAGTGAGGTGGAGTAGACCAGGTCAAAACATTTTGGCATTTATGGAATGCCTCGGTGGGAAGTGCAAACACCATTTCGCTTTTCGCAAACATTTCGAGAAAAACTACTTATCCCCCTCGTAAGTATTTTTGGTGGTGGTGCCCTGGCCCAACTCCATAAGGAATTTCCTATTGCCACCTTTGCGTGCTGATGATGATGATGAAAGGATGAGATGAGATGAGATAGTTTCCCAGTTTCCACACGTACACACTTCTCAATTCAATATCCTGNAGGATGAGATGAGATGAGATAGTTTCCCAGTTTCCACACGTACACACTTCTCAATTCAATATCCTGTTGAGTACTTACTCCCAATTTCACATTCTCCCATCAAGGAGGAGGGGAGGAGTCTATATTTCATACTTACCCTGGGAAAAATATATATTGTTGGATCGTGGGCTCCTCTCAGGTTGTACTTTACGGTTCAGCGAGGAATTAGGTGATGGAAAAACGAGCACTCCACATCTCCCAAGTTTATTTACCCTTTTGGAGGAGCCACTGTATCCATCAAACTTGTAACCTCTCACGGAGGTGATGTGGAGTGAACTGGAGTAAGGTAGGTGGATCAAGTCTGGAATCTCGAGTCAGATGAATTTATACCACTGAATAAGAATTCACGAGAGTGCCAAAAGTACTAAGGAGATGAACGAGCACTATTTTTCGCATCATCATCATGCATCCGCCTTCCTCTTCAGTCCCCGCGACACCATTACTGTCCGTATCACACCATCAATGCAATGAAAGTGAGGAGTGGAATGAAATGAGTGAGTCATTTTCTCGGGGAATACGACGGATATTAAATCCTCGAGTGACCACACCACGCCACGCCACCTAAGAGAATGGAATATTTCCTTTGTTGAGCTGAGCCTCCTTGAGCATCCTTCTTTCCAGTTTCACGGGGTAATAATGTGAGAACATGAAACTTGTTTTAGGGATGCCTCGTTGAGATGCAGTCGGCATGCTGCGGGGAAAGTGAGTGTTTCACACCGACGGCTATCATCGCATCACATCAAGACAGAGTGAAATGGAAAAAAAACCGGGGTGGGAGTTGGGAAGGAGCGATGTGATGTGCGGGGTGTCATGAAAATAATAATGGCTTAAGCAGGAATTGCATTTTTTGATGGGGCATTAGAGAGGGACATCCATGATTCGGGATGTTGACACAGCTGAGCTGATGCTCATACTTTCGTCCCGTCTTGAGGTAGTTGGGAGTGCCTGAAGTATGTTAACTTCTCCATTTTTTCCGGGGGTCAGTCCACTTCTAGTTCTAGCTTTAGCCATAGCTTCGTCCACAGGGACCACTTGCCTGGCTCATACAAGGGGAAAAAGTAAATATTTACAGGATTTTTTATCTTCATTTGTGCACCAATGGAAGAAAAACTGGTAGGCCGGAGCCTGGAATCTTTTTCCAGCGTTCGGTAGATAGTTTTTAGTTCGGCTGGGGTAGCGAAGTAAGTAGTAGAGAAACACGGCTCTATGCTCCAATAAAAGAAATGCCGAACCAAGTAAGCAATGTATCAGGAGAAAAATTTTCTCAGTTGGGTGAGCTCCACGATAAAAGTGATTATCATGCATGGGTGCATCCAGCTCCTTTCCTGAGGTGGTTCCTTTCTGATTCCACGACGCGGCTCATTCTCCAACCCGACGTGGCTGTATGTAGTACTCTGAAAGTATTTTAGGAAACGACGACTAGAACGCAGCCCTTCCGTAGGGAGTCGAGTCCAGCACAATTTCAATTTTCAGAAGAATAAAGCTCAACGCTTGCTCTGCTTCCCAATCAGGAGAGCACCGGGGAATGACTGCACTCGCTTCGAAATGTGTTGGTAGTGGTGGCGGATATGTGTGAACAGAGGATTAGGCAATTTTTCTTATTAGACGCACCATTACCATCTTTCCCTTGGATTTCATACATTTCCTGCTCCTGGACAAAACGAGAAAACTTCTCTGAAGGAGGAAATGGCCATATTATGCAAGACCGACGGTTGGACCGAAGTCTATGAACCAGTTTCACACTTTCTTTCTCAAAAACTTCCACTTCATTTTTTAGAGTGGGGAATGCAATGATGCTGAAAAGCATTCCAGTCTTCGGGGGAAATAAAATAGGGCTTGAGAATGGCAACCCGCTACACAATCCAGCCCACCACCACAACAACAGGACTCGCTCTCTACATCTCTTACCCACTTTTCTCAATAAAAAATACCGTCGGAAAATACGGGGAAAGTGCTGAAACAAAAATAAAAACAAGACTAACTGTGTTCCTTGAAGCGTGGATCTTGCTGCTTGTGGGGTATAGCACGCCACCACAATAGCGTTTTTATTTATTTACTGATGCGATCGCCTCGAAATGGACGGAGTGAATAAATATATATGAATTCTTGGCTCATCTGAGATGAAAATAGTTTTCTAAGCCAGAGCAACTTTCCTTTCTTTATGGCATAGTTTTTCCCACACAAAAATCGAAGAAGAAAATTTATACGCACTTTTCCCCGAAAAAACGATCTACGATCCGTATTTACATTTTTATTGTGGACCACTGAGGACCTCCAACACACAAAATCTCCAGTAGTCCAGACCAGGCCATCCAGACTGGAGGAGACTCTAGCTCCTTAGCAGATGGATTTGTATCGTAAACACAAACTCATTTACCATTTTATTTCTTCGGTTCTCCCGGAGAGTGTACTTTCGTCGGGAGTTTATGCCCTCCAATGTCATCGTATCTGTCTCCCGCAGTTTTTGCCCACTCTTTCTGAATATGAATGCATCCCCTGGCTCACTACTACTTGGTTATGAGGCGGGCTGAGGGCATGATCCGCACAGTCATTAATTCTCCCTATTTCCGTTTTTGTGTCGAATAAAAAGCCCCTTTTTATCATCGATTGCATGACAAGCCTTACTGCATGCATGCGAAGATTTACGCGGTGTGATGTGATACCCATTTCCTCTCGACAGACTCATTCCTAGGGAAAAAGCGTAATATCGCCTCGTTTCCTTCCTGTTTCTATTTTATTAGCCTCCGTTTTGCTTCCTCATTCCGTGAGAAGCAGTTTCGGTTTTAATAGGGAAAGTCAACGGAATACTGATGCGATAGAAGAAATCGAGCTAAAATTATTATTTCGAGAGAAATGAGTGAAAATAATTTAGAGTTAGAAGTAGGTACAGCTTTTACTAATTTTCTGACACACGCCGCACACATTTTCTAATTTCTCCTTTGAAGGGTTTCATGATCGATTTCGTTAGCCATTAAGGTCTGACTTTTCTGATCTGGGGTACTTTTGGTTTCGGAGATGATCCCTTAGAGCTTACAT
>JAHZNH010000457.1:0-11088 GCA_027744355.1 Tyrannoseira gladiata
AAAACTCTGCGGAAGACCCAGGTTACCAGAGAAAGCTGGAAGATGTGATAAGAACTGCAAGGAAATCGGAACATGACCGCGATGTAAAGTCCACCCTTGAGCGTGTCCTTTCGAAAATAGGGAATAAAGTAAGCTCATTCTTAAGTACTTATTGCATTGAATTCTGCATTACAGAGTATCTGCAATCGACGAACTCTTGTCTATTTCTGACCGAGGTAATCCTTGAATTGATTATTAATAGGCTGCACTCGACGCTGGGGACAGCTCAAAAGCTAATACGCAGCCATTATTGGTAAGTCTAGAAGGATAAGGTTTCTAAAACACTACTACTCTCTAATTCTATAAATACCTCTTTTCTCAGAATTTCCAACGTATCCGTGATCCGACTGACGAGGCGAAGGAGAAAGAAGAAGCTTACATTGCTGGTCTTGAGCACAAAGCTGCGAAAGAGGATGTAAATAATATTAAAGAGAGAAGAAAAAGTTAGTCGTTGTTCCCCAAAAATAATGTATCATGTATCAGGGTGTACGCCAGCTAGCCAGATAATGTTTCGTCTGCTTAATGAGTAGAGTGACCTGGGATTTCAATCCAACTTACTCCGTCTTTTACTTCATTCATAGGTTTCTATGGATCGACGAAGAAAGCATAGTGACCTCCTCTTTCCTTGCGATGCTCATCAAGCTTGTTCTTACTCTCTTACCTTTCGGTCTAAAACAACAACAGGACCTGGTTGGAGGAAAATATCAGCAGAGGCAAAAAATTTCTCATCAAATTCTTGTCGCACATGATTCACTTCTTCATTCATTTTTCCCCTCAAAATTCTCCGTGAGCTAGGTTTGTATGCATGAGAGAGAAAATTCCGAAATTATTGTATACCACAGTTCATAAATTATTAATAAAGCGCATGTCTCATATCTCCTTGCGTATTAAATAGGATTTTTTTCCGGTGAACCTCGAAAGAGTACAGGGAAGTTCTTCCTGAGTAGCAACTTTTTTGTCTGAAAAATTTATTTTTTTGTTTGGCAAGGTTCTCTAACCGCCGCCGCCAGGACGACCATTCCTTTGTGTTTTTGGGATACGGAAAATCTTTGTAAAACAACCACACTTTCTCCGTCTCCCTCTCCAACCTTTTTTTAGCAAGCATCCATCAAGTCCATATATATTTTTGTATGGCAACAATACAATGATGGTGTGTGTGAACTGTGTACCTTTGTTATTCAGTTTCCCCCGGAGTTTTTTATAATTATTGTATACCACAGTTCATAAATTATTAATAAAGCGCATGTCTCATATCTCCTTGCGTATTAAATAGGATTTTTTTCGGTGAACCTCGAAAGAGTACATGGAAGTTCTTCCTGAGTGGCAACTTTTTTGTCTGGAAAATCTATTTTTTTGTTTGGCGGGGTTCTCTAACCGCCGCCGCCAACGACGACCATTCCTTTGTGTTTTTGGCGTACGAAAATCTTTTTAAAACAACCACACTTTCTCCGTCTCCCTTTCGAACCTTTTTTTAGCAAGCATCCATCAAGTCCATATAAATTTTTGTATGGCAACAATACAATGATGGTGTGTGTGAACTGTGTACCTTTGTTATTCAGTTTCCCCCGGAGTTTTTTATTCAACACATCATCATCATCACCATGATGATCATTGTGGAAATTGAAAGGAAACTTTCAGAATTGAATGGGTGGGGGAGATGGGCTAAATTCATATTATTAGTATTTTTATTTTTATTCAACACATCATCATCATCACCATGATGATCATTGTGGAAATTGAAAGGAAACTTTCAGAATTGAATGGGTGGGGGAGATGGGCTAAATTCATTTTATTAGTATTTTTCCCGTGTAGAAACAAAAGTTTTCCGCTCTCTCTCCTGTGAAATCAAGGACTTTCGCAAACTCTTTTGTTTCACAGAAATGCTTTCCCACCACGTCCACAACACTTCCCGCACACGATCAATTAAAGCGAGGAGGAAATATTTATTCAAAGAATGCATAACACTCTTCATCTTTATGATTCAGTTATTTATTATGTTTTTCCATAGTACATCTCCATTCTCTCATCACAATCATCGCATCGCATCGCTGCTGCGTGGTGAACAAAGGCAAACAATAAATATGCTCTCATTTATACATTTCATTTCATTGAGCAAACATAACTTGAAGAGAGGAGTGGATGTGTATGATGACAAGAGGGTAAACCTCATGCCTGATGGGTAGTGATTTTTTACCAGGAATAATTCATCAGGTACCTGAAGCGTGGCTAATTCCGGCATGAAAGTCCGCGCTGCATGTTTGGATTTGGTCCATGAATGCAAAAATGAATATTCATTTCGTACAAACCTTCAAACAGCATATTTAGTTAGTATATGAATATTTAAATAGTAAATACGTGCACAATGCTCTGAATTTCGATTCCACTTCAATTTACTGCCTCTGTAACTCATCGCAACTGCTCAAGCGTCGGTGATTTGAGGGAGCCAGGTACGGAATTCACGTAATCACCACTGTTATGTGATTCCATCTCTTCCTTTGATCATCAAATTCACGGTGGCGAGGAGAAGGAGGCGTGTGCGACTTCGTGTGTGGGTGTACCATAATATTATTAATGAGCATATGAAAAATTTGTTTTCTCAAGGGCAGTGGTGATTTAATCGTAAGAACAGTTTTTGACGGCGACATTGCTTATCTCCAATCATTTACCATTAATTGCATATGGGGATTTTTAATACATGTAATGGCGGCACTGTACTAAAAGTAATGCTCACTCATGACTCCAAATTGCATTTTGTATCTGGAAGCTACAAGAAAATTTGACTTTTCTGGTATCGGGGCAGGGACTAGGTCACTTGGGTATAAAGAAGAGTAAACTTTTTACCGAACCAAAACATACACGCGTACTACTATAGTAGTAGTTCCATCCAATTGTTTCTCAACCTCAACACAACACGTACTCTGCCCTGCTGGCTGTTATCGGCGATGTACTAATGCCGCGTAGTAAGTAGTAGCTAGGGTATCATAAAGTAAATCAACCTTGCCTGGGTGGTTGGAGCTTTCAAAATAAATAAAAACGGAAGCGGATTTTTCCTGATCCCTTGCTATTAGTGGGGATCTCCGCGAACCAAATGCTTTTTAAGTACGTCCGTTTTGCTTTGAAAATATTGTTATGCTCGTGTAGAGATGATCCTGCCATATTTTCTGTGGTGAAAGTCAAAACCACCCGATTTAATCTCGTATATACGTAAGTTTGGGCATATACTTTACACAGCATAGTTTATAAAATGCGATTGCGAATGCTATGAACATTATAAAAATAGATGGATGTTTTTTATCGTTAAAAATTTTTTAGGGGAACCTTTATTAGCGCAATGTTTTACTTCACGTTGGCACTAGAATGTGTGTTATGTAATGCACGCCACAAACCTACTTATTTCTGGGAGTGATTTCACGGAACAAAAATTATTACTATGGAATAACTATTATAGTTATAATTACCATGGATATCATTATGATGGCACTGGTTACTAGCATTTTTGGGGATGTTTACCCGTTTCCCAGGCTCATCTCAACATAGCCCAGTCAGGTTTTCGCACGTCCTGATAAAATCAAAAACACACATGACATGAACCAAAACCACATTGTCGCCCTACATACAAAGTAGTAGTAAAACACTGAAAGTGTCTGTTCTCTTCGTGACACATCAGCTCCCATTAGATGATCCTACAACTCACATAAACTTTAGGCTTCAACCGCGGAACATCTTGTCGAAAATAAAGAGTCAGTCAACCAAGACGATTATTACCGCCGGGGAAAGAAGACAGAATCCCTTTCACATTTTCTGTACGTAAACGAAAGGAGATAAAAAGAATGTGTGATGTGATGAGAATTCGATTTAGAGCGAATTACCGTCTTGAGCTGACTACAGACAGCCACACGTACCAATCCCAAATCACAACAGTGCAATTAAATCGTTGCTGGCTATACAGAAAGGACTAGATACACAATGTCGTATTCTGCGAATAAAGTCGGATGTCATGCTCAATGCTTTTTACTTTTACTCCTGCTCAGATAAAGAACTGCAAAGAATTCCGTACATTTCTGGAATTTAGCTGAAAGTTATTGATGGCTGGAAGACCAAAGATTTTTTTTTGTTCAGCAAAGACAGCACAAAGGAAAGATTCATCACAAAAGCCCCCTTGAATGACCTGACAGCGACGGGGGAAGAATTTGAATGCCGAGAGAGATTTTCACACCCAGACGCTCTTATTTTTCCGCTCTGCAGGTCCATTCTTAAGCTGCTCAGTTCGTACTTCATTATCAGCAAAACACTTCAGATGTTATCCCATTATAAAGTTTTTTTTACTGGAAGGATGATGAGAAATGCTACAAATACATATCTGTCGCACGATACCTAATTCACGCAGGAAACAGGGGATTGCTCTTAAGCAATCCCTTGTCGTTTCGTATTCTGTGAACTGTGAGCCTGCAAAAAAGTGACTCATCCATGGTCGTAAATACGTGTTTTAGTATTTCGTTCACGTCACGACTGCCAAACCAATTTATGAATAACAAACGACCTCCTTCTTTTACTTTGTTATATTCAAGTACAACTATACAGGGGCATCTCCAAGTTACATCTTTTGATAAGGTTTATGAACTCGGGGAGACAAAATTTGATGCAGAATTTAATGTATCTCCAAAAATTAAAACATCGCCGTGGGTTGACATTTCTCAGGGAAGACTCTATTATGGAGTGGCCAGGGGCAAGAAAACTCACTTAAATCAGATTACACTTTGAAGCGGAGGCTTTTCTCATAGTGAGCAGTCATTGTTGGCATTTTTTCAAAGGACTTTTTTTTGTTTACCGTTTACCTACACATCAAACAAAATCCCTCTCACTTCCACCCGAATCAAAGGGCCAAAATAGAGTGCGAGTCTCTAAAGAAAATAGAAAGATATTTAGTGTGTGGGCGACTTCAGTGGTGGGCAGCATCGGAGGCATTAGTGGTGATGGTGGGCTGAAGTGTTCGCTTGTAAAGCATCCTTCCACGTATTTTGTGTTTCAGCCCTTAAAACTTCTTTTTAATCTGATTAGTAAGCAACCCACCACAGCTCCGGAGAAATGTTACAGCTTTATTACACAGCAAAAGATCCTTTTCCTGTGGAAACTTGTGAATGGGAATCGTGTGAGAAGGAAAGGTCTACAGACGGGAACTCTATCTAGTACCGTGGTAGTCTGAATTTCCGAAACGAAGTTGCACCAAAGCTGAAAAGTCAGTAACTTTTGCTAAGAAAGGGTTCTGCTTTGCCAAATAAATCCTTGACTTTCCCCAAGATGTGCTGCATTTAGAATAGGGAGACGCTTTCTCTTCATTGCACCAAAGCTGGAAAGTCAGTAACTTTTGCTAAGAAAGGGTTCTGCTTTGCCAAATAAATCCTTGACTTTCCCCAAGATGTGCTGCATTTAGAATAGGGAGACGCTTTCTCTTCAGTCTTCGGCCAATTTTAAGGATGAAGGGAGGAACAGAATGAAACTGCCAACTCTCGATTGAATGCCTTGATAAATGACTGTTGGTGGTGGTGATGGTGCTGTGTACTTTTGCGGTTTACAGTTCTCCTAGCGCGGAGGTGTCCCTTCAAAAGGCAGTCCCTGCAAAATTGCTACTTTTACTATGATAAATGTCGCCTTCAGCACCGCCATTTGGAGGTTTTTTTTTAAAGGGGAAAGGAACTCACAAGCTGGAGATTTACACAGCAATTTGTCTTGATACTTTCGATTAGAGAAGTTGGATAAAGGAAAGGAAGGGGACGACTTACCCCAGCTTTTGACTTTTCCATTGAAAGAAATGAATGGGAAGGGAAAAGTCACAAAGAATCTTGTTTTTTATTTCTGCTGAGAATTACGCAGTGGGGCAGTTTTACTTGTTTTTTATTTCTGCTGAGAATTACGCAGTGGGTAGGTAGGTAATTTTATTCACTTTCTTATGCAAAAATATTTTTTTCCAGACAGTTTTGTTCTCTCCCATAAACGTAGGTTGATTCAGGTTGGGTTACATATGTGTACCCTGTACTTATACAGGTAGCTGGTATCTACTCGCTTTTTATAATTTTATGCTATTTTGATCGTAGATTGTGCTCACTGCCACGCTCCCAACCTAACACCCTTAAATATTTTAGTTTACTTGATGGAGCGAAATCTATAAAGTGGAGCTTTCATTCCCTAGCATCATCATCATGCGCTCCATCAAGCAATTAATCGATAAATATTTCCCCAGGTGAACTTACTCGAACTCACTCTCCCGATCGCTGGCTCGAAGGAGAAGAATGTTCCCATGGATTAAAATTGCAAGGATTTTTCTTGGTATAAAATACAATCAGGTATTTTCCCTTGGCAAAAAAATTTTCACTATTACAGAGGTATAGCATCTACTTGTATTTGAAGGGTATGGAAAGTTACACCAACACCCAGGTCGATCTCGAGCCCCACTGACAAAATAGACCCAAGACAGAATTAGTAGGCTGGCTTGTGTTGTGTTGTGTAGTGCGGAAAACCACAATATAGTAGTTGGGCTCTACTAAATGACTTTATTGTTATTCCTAAATAAGTTACAAGGGAAACAGCGCTATCATCTCCCCATTCGGGGATAGGCTATAGTGGCTAGTGGTGGAGCAGCTATCCATTGAAAAAAAACAAAGCCTATTTCATCTCTCCGTCTGATCCTCTCACTCCCACTTGCTCCACACAGTCCCCTTTTACTGCTTACTGCTTCCCCATAAAATTTCATCTATTTTTCACCGAAACAATAGACCTCTTTTTCTCATGGAGGAGGTAATGTGAATGGGTGAAATGAGCACAAACACACTGTATACCCTTAGAAGCGCAAACAAACAAACATTGGAACTCTACTGGAATGATATGGGAATGGCAATCTTCCGACGATCGAGCTCGCCAGCCCACGCTTTCATTTTTTCCTCAAAAACAATGTATTTATGTACCTACATATATGGTCATATGAAAACACAAGATTGTTGAAGCAATTCTTGGTTGACCGTTCTGCATTGTATGAAACCGTATTTTTTTGCGTTTTTCCTTAACTTTTTACAGCTTCTTAATTGTCTTCCTGAGGCCATTATCATAAAAAATATGGGCTGTGCACACACCCCCCCTCTTCAGTATAAACATATCCCTAAACCCATTTCAAGGGGCATCTTGACAAGAACGAGTTTCCGCTTTCATGACAATGATTTTTCTCCTCCTTCCTCGTTTCCATCTTTTCTGTTGTGTAATTTTTTGATTCCAGGAAAACCGGGTGAACTCACCTCGAGCATATTGTTTTCGAAGGTGTGTAGTATATGCCCTTGTCGTTATTGTTACGTGGAGCACTCCACACAAACCCATCTCAATTACAGATCCTAGAAGTATGGAGGCGTCATTTGAGCACCTTTTTATCGCCGTAAATGGCAACGTGATAAAATTACGGAGATTTCATGGAAACAATATCTGAAACAAGGTTTTCCCTCTCCGATTTCAACTAGTACTAGGTACTTGAGTATCTTTGAAGCGTAGGGTTACATACTCACACGCAGTCACAACAACAGGAACCCGAGTACTCTAAACTGAGCTGAGCCTCATTAAGGGTTACGTAAAAGTCTAGAGCAGATTAAAAATTGAGCCTGTCGTTTATAAATGTATTGAGGTGAAAATAAGGAAAATCCATCGCCAAACTAAAATTGCAGGGGAGGAAGTGGTAGCAAAGGCGAATTTTGGAAGGTGACGCGCCATTTCGGTAATTTTAATTTATTTTTTACAGTTTGGTTGTATTTAATTGACGATCTGATGTTCTCGCTAGAGTCACTAGGAAATTAGCGGAGAGTATTGGCTCAGAAAATAATTCCGTCATGGAAAAATTCTACTTCAGAGGCGATTCGTGCCAATTCCACAGCTTTCATTTATTCATGACTGATTGCGACCCAGTAAGTAGATTGAACGCCATTGTTCCCCTACCAAGCATGCTAATTAGGCAATCCTGATTTATCACAATATCGCCTAGATTAGCGTCACAGGGGACAGGACACGTCACTTCTTAGCTATTGTGATCAATCAATATGAAATCATTAAGGGAGCTAGCATGTGAATGCTCCAACACCAAGTGAAAATGTGGAGGAAGCAGTAGACCAAAAAGTGGAACGAATGTTTCTATTTGTAGCTTCCGGTAGCACGTCAACCTCACCGGTAGGTTGTTGGTTTCTCCTCCATTTTTTCTCATTTTCCACTGTAGTTTCAGTTTGAATAACATGAGCGGAGCATCGATCTATCATTCTTTAACTGACAGCGACAACCCACACACACTCTTTGCTGATATATAAATTTTTCGCAACATTTTTCACGCTTGTTTGAAAATTAACTAAACAAAACACCAGGTACTTCTACCTTCCATACCTACACTTATGTATTCATTTGTACGGACTTCACTTTCTTTCTTCCTGAAAGTGGCTTGAAGTATCTATTCTAATTCAGGGTTGTAGACAGCATTTATTCAAACCACTTTTTTGAGAATTGTTAAAGAGGCGGATATTGTGAAATTAGATTTCGCATTACTTATAAGTCAACAATGAGCTCCGTCGTGTGATCTTTTTCGAAAACTAGCAGGTGGTCTTCCTGATAATGGAATGCTAAAAAATGATTCAGGAGATATCCATATTTCATTAAGTTGGTCATTAAGTTGGTTGGTTAATGATTAAGTTTGGTCATATTAAGCCATAAAAATCCGACATGGCCGCGACATCATTGTGGAGCTGATAATGCTAAAATGCTTTTTATGTAATGGTGGCAATTTGGTTAATTAAAGTTTAAAGTGTACCATGACATCCTCATAATCCAACAGTTAGGATTGACTAAATAGAAGAAGCGGACATGAAATGAATGATGCATGAATTCGATACTCCCAATCGCCTCGCTTGGAAATTTTCCGACGGCTTCATAAATCGTTCTGCTTAAGTGGGATCATCATTATCGAAACTGAATAATTTTCTAATCTATTTTTTAAATTCAGTAGGTCAGGACAGGAATGCCGATGGATTACGGTTTTAGAATTCCGTCGGCTGGTCAGCTCCAATCATAACTATATACATCAAAGTAGTTTTCATCTATATTTTAACTTGGGGTTTCAATCCTATGTTGAAACGATGGAATTGGAATATAAGATCACGTGTACATTATGGCGAATTTCCTTGACGGTCTAGGACATGTTATGTAATACAATATGC
The DNA here is from genome assembly GCA_027744355.1 of Tyrannoseira gladiata. NCBI lineage: Eukaryota > Metazoa > Arthropoda > Collembola > Entomobryomorpha > Entomobryidae > Tyrannoseira > Tyrannoseira gladiata. The sequence continues at coordinate 9,270 of JAHZNH010000457.1, forward strand.
ATTCTAGCAAAGCTCTTTGTATTGTGGCGTGAGCCATGCAAAATATATCTTTATGCTTACTTTTACATCAGCTCCATTACGTGCACTTTTTCACTGGGAGGAAAGAAGATTGAAGAGTAGAATAACAAATTATAATTTATGAGCCTTATGTCTTTCTGAAGGAATTCCACCTTTTTGTTTGATAGTCGTACTCCTCTTGGCTGACGTAAAATTTAAATTCAAGGTAAAACGTATGAGGGGTAAAGTCACCTTCTCGGGAAAGGAGAGTTTCTACTGGGATTTCACCGTTGTATTTTCTCTCTATTCTCTCGGGAATTCCCCTGAGCCTCTTGACACGTCATGTCGGAAATATTTCATAGTTCATGAAATTAAAATTAAGATAAGTGTGTCATCGCAGGGAATAGGTGCCATCGCGGTTTTGTGTGGTATTGTCACGGTGTAAGAAAAAGTCATTCCCGTTCTCGAATGCAACGGGGGATCTATTATTATGGGGTGAGTCCATTTAAATAATGAAGCCTTGTGATTGCTGGTTTGGTTTTGTGTGGCAAAATATAAAAAAAATTCGTTTGTCATGCAGCTTCTTACTTTATTTAATGCCACGAATGAGAGTGCTTGACCTATGCCTATGAGTAATGAAGTCGGGTTCCTAGAATTCGGCATTCCAATAAAAAACGTCGACGTAAAGACTATTGCGTAAAAGAAAATCTCATTCATTCCATTTTTATTAAATTCTCTTGAAATCCGCAAACGCAAACAAGTTTTATTCACACATGAGTCCAATCATTTATGCAGTACAACAATCAACAGTCACAAACCTCAAGATTTCAAATGCATAAATACATACATACATCGGATTCAAGATTCGAATTACATGCAACAATATTAAATTAAGTAATTACATATTTCCTAAAAGAACTACATTAATTATATTATACCATTGCACATGTTTCAAAAATCAATAAGTACTTAATCCACCAATCAGTATTAATAAGGATAGATAGATACCCTCTAAACTCTGGCTTCTAGTTTGACAAATTTGAGGATGAAGTAATATATTACCTTTTTCATTTAACATTTTTCATTCCATAATATTACGAGTGCACAGTACTAGTAAGTATTTTTTTTACTAAATAACTTTATTAAATTTGACACTTGGCTAACATTGGAAAAATTTCCTCCTATTATTCTCCACTACTACCACAATTAACAGCACGAGTAGAACAAGTACATTTCATTTAGATGGATTAGTTCTATAATAATTAAAATTTCCTTTTTTATAAATATGTATATCTACAATTTTAAGTACCTCCTACGAAGAAAGTCTAAAAGTAATTAGCGGAAGAAATTTTACGTTCCAGAACAGGTAAAAGTTTAAGGTAGCCCCAGACATATGCAATCATTCCTTTTATTGTACAGACTATTATGTAATTTATAAGTATTTAATTACTCAGCTAAAATCTAATATTCAATAAAACTATCATGATTCTAATTACTCACATTCGCCATCGTAAATCCCCACCGGATCACCGCAAGACTTTTTACATCTATTAAAACCTTAAGCCATTAGATGTTTTTAACAGGGGAGAAGTACTTATATTCGTAGGACGAAGAGAATTTCGTAAATTGAAAAGACTCGTTTTTTCCTTTAATCCAATCTATCAATCATCAGGTATGAAGAATGACGTAGTCTATCAATTTTTTCCCTTATCTATTTAAGTACTGCCTTATGCCTCATATATCACATGTACACGTCATCAGTCAAAATCGTCATTCCGTCAGTTTCGCCCATCATCATTACTCCACAGTTGTGTATATTTTT
>JAHZNH010000458.1:0-10635 GCA_027744355.1 Tyrannoseira gladiata
ATTTGTTACTTTTTTTACTAATAAAGTGCATATTTTTTTTTGTTCCATATAGTCCTGTTGGTGTACCCCGTCTGGGTGTAGTCAGAGTGGACAACCGACTGAAAAACGAAAACCTCAAGTTGATCTCTATCTCGGGCAATACTGTCCATTTCCACTCGTCATTTTTCGCAGATAAGGTATTCTCGAATGTGTCATTCATTTATTTTTTATTGAGAGTAAATTGAGATGCATTGTTTATATCTTATGTATGAATGAAAGCACTTTTTTACATGACATGATTTTTTATGTGAAGATAATTGGCCCAGAGAGTAATACAACATTTGAAGTCGTGTTCCTCAGTCGCGTTGAGGGTCTTGTAGAGTCTAACTTGTACATTCATACAAGCAAAGGACTGTTTAAATATTATGTAAGTGGTTTGATGGAGTGCGTTTTGTAAAAAATCAAAGCTACAGCGGTGTAAAAATCAATATGTTGAAATCATATTCTTGATTATTTGTAGGTGAAGGGCGTTGGGCTGCCCAACCCTTATAGACTGAGGCCTCTCGTAGGGGCCCGAATCCCTGTCAATGGGACGTATGAACCGTTAATAACCATGCACAACACGCATGACACCCGAATTCAAGTGGTGGAAATGCATTCTAGTGGTGCAGATTTTCACCTTCAGCTCCCCGACGATGTCGAACAAGATGCCGGCACTGCCTGGGCCATTGAACCTTTTCAAACAAAGTCTGTCATGAAAGGCAGCTTTCATGGGAAGGCTGATGGCAACCATACTGGTTTTATCAAGTATGAAAAATCGTTATGATAATAATAATTGCAAAAAATGAAAGTTGAAAGTTGAGGGACTTGGTACCTACAATTTAAACCTTGCTTTCTTTTTCTTTTAGAATTCGAGTCAATAGCACTACTGCTTCCTCAGAGTACTTATTATTACCCGTTGAAGTTCAAGTCAGCTCGGAGCCTGGAATGTATTCTCCGCAAGACTCTCTAGATTTCGGACTTCTCGTCCAGTCCGACAAGCCCAAGACCCTTTCCTTGTTTATTATTAACGCAGAGCAAAAACCAGTCAATATACAGTCTGTATCTGTGAAGGGATACCCAAACCCTGCTGTTAAAATTGAGTTCAGACCCCTCGTGATAGAACCTGACAATTCAGTTTCTACTGTAGTCGCTCTTGTAACCTTTGATCGTAAGTACTGAATTAAAAAAAACATTGCAACATCGTGTGTAAGCGTAAGGAATTTATGGTAACTGTTGTGTAATTTCATGCTATTTTTTTCAATTTCTTTTAGCCGCCCAAGCTTTCGACTACAAACACTCCCATGGTATGATTCAAATCTTGAGTGAGTGTGGAAAGTCCGTTTCTGTCCCTTTCCGTGCCACCGTCATGCACGGTGCTCTCGAATACAACGCTTCTTCTTTAGGATTTTTTGTTAAGTCTGATCACATACCCCCTCGAAATTTCAGGTAAATATTTTTTGAAAAAATGGTTTTATGGTTACGAGTCTGGCAAACAAAAACAAAGCATTATTATATGAGATTTCATTTGCTGTTATTGTTTTATTTGCAGTGTTCGCAATAATTTTTCCGCTACTGTTGCCATCTACCACGTTGCTGTCAGTCATCCGGACTTGGTGAAAGTAAACAGCTTTAACCAAACCCACATAATCCCACCTGGTGAGCAGAAAACTATTTTCTCTATGAAAATTCAACGAAAAGCAGAAATATGTGATGCTCGGAATAAAATAGAAGTTACCGTGAAAAGCAACATCACCAGTATGAGGCTACCATTGGTGTGCTACGATGGAAAATTGCAAATGGTATGATTTCAGTTTCAAAATTTTCTGTGATTATGGAAGTTAATGATCCGTTATGATGAGACTAGGATACATTTTACTTGTGGTTTCAATCATTTTTCAGCACACGTTTGAGAATGGGGAAATTAACTGCGGTCGGATAGAGTTGTACTCAACGTACACCGAGTACTTCTCAGTAGAAAATCGAAATCCTGTGGAAATCCGTTTAAAATCTTGGGGATCAAACTCATCGTGGGGCCACGTGGAGTTGGTGAAGAAGTCGGTACGTTTATAGAGTTGTTCAATGCTGGGTTGTTTGGGGCAACTTGGGACTGGGGCTGTGCAAAGGGTTGATTATTTTTCTCATGTTATTCGTAGCTCTTTCTTCAACCTGGTCATATGGCAGTATTCTCCATCGAGATTCGACGTCCTACCACAGAAGGCATCTTTTTTGGAGAGGCATACGTCACCACTGATCATAATCAAACCCTGCGTGTACCATTCAGATTCGCCGTTTCCAAAGGCTCGATTTATGCTGACACATTTGTCTTTGATAAAATGTTTCCTGTATGCACAAAAAAGCGTTTAAGATATCTTTAAATGGTTTCCATTTTTAGTATATATTGTAGAAAGTCATGTTCCTTTCTTTTCTACTCCTCTAGGGAAAGATCTCATGCGAAAAGCTTTATTTGGGTTCAACCTTTAATCGCACTTTGTTGCTCAGTGCAATTCGTTCAAAACCTCCCAAGTTTATGTGGTTTACTCCAGCAACAACACATGCTCCCGAGATACTTCCTATGCGGAGAAGCTTCGTTGGCAAAGTTCATTTTGATCCTAGAAAGTTTTGTGATCCAGAATGTTATTCTGGTTTTACATTAGATTCTCCAGGTGAGAGAAAATTTCTGATATAAATAAAGTTTTTAAATAATTATTTACATGCAAACAAATGTTTTTCTTAATATCTTTGTGAATTTTGCAAAATATACGTGCAGTGGGAAAGCAATGGATCAAAGCAATTAATTTGGGATGGGAAGGTAGCGAACTTGATTGGGAGATTTTTTCTACCTTGCAAAAACGATACGAGAGTGTCAGTGATAGTACTGGTACGTACCTACTTTATTAATATAATGCAAAAACATTTGTGTGGTCATAAAGTGATTGTAATGTTTCTTATTTTTCTTACCAGTGTCCAACATATCCGTCTGGGTTGACACCAATGAGGAGGACGGTTACAAAGTTCTCACTCAAATCAACTACATCTGGCCTCGAATCGCCGCATTGAGACCGATTTTGTTTCCACTAACTGCAATCGGCAATGAAAGTATTACTGAAATACCTATCATGAACCCGTCAAGTTTTCCTCTAGCTGTTCAGGCCGTGATGGCAGCGGAATACGGGCCACAGTGGTCGCGATTCGTTGCAGCAAGCCCGAAACCAAACCTTCTCAACATTAATAGTTTTTCGTCCCCTGGAAACTTCTCGGCAGGAGAGCTATCGTTCAAATTGCATGGCATACTGTCATCATCTAGTCAACAAAATGGTAGTTCTGATATAAGTGAAGTTCAAGCGCAGCTTTTCCAGGAAACAGTTAACCTCAAGGACAATACCAGTGGTTCATTGTCATCTCCTCCTCGCGGAGTTTCTTTTGTCCTCCCGCCTGGTGCCAAATATTTTCTGCGGACGTCGTTCAAGCCGCAGTCGAAAGACATTGCAACCTCTGTGATTCTTCTGAGAAACAATCTCACAGGAGTTGAAGTGGTCTCTGTGAGAGGTCGTGCAGGCACTGGAATGTTAACTGTTGGGAGTGGAACACCCGGGTCAAGTCTTCTGTTTCAACTCACCGAAAAGTTGTTAACAGCTTGTCGGACTGAGCTAACGAGTAAGTATGTGCCGCCTCAGCTTACCGTTCGCAGGTCTTTTATTGCCAGAAACATTGGAGAAATTCCGTTGGAGATTCGGCGACTAGAGATATACCCACCACAACATTCATTTTTCGGCTTTAGTTGGCCTTGGAAGTTCCCTTTTAACTTCAGAGGAAATCCATTATTCAACAACAATGGCGGGCTCCAGTCAATTAGTGAATTTTGTGAAGGTTACGGCTTTCGGATTTTGAACTGTCATTCTTTTACGCTTCAGCCTAATCATACTCATTCCATTGACATCGCGTTTACGCCGGACTTTACAATGTCAAAGGTGGTTAGAACTTTGCGCCTAGTCGCTTCCAATGGTGTGGTAAGTTTATTATTTTGATATGAAAGATGCTATGATACTAATATGCATTAATTTATGTGTCACGTGTATGCTTATTGTTGTTCTTGTCGTTTTATGCAGGAATTCAATTACACATTGGTAGCCATGGTACCGAGTAAAATGCTACACTTATGTTCATCTGTTATCTCTCGACCAAACTGGGAGTACCTTTTAAAAATATTTCTGGTGATCGGTGTTACTGTGGCTGTCATAGCGTCAGCTCTAATGGCATATGTTGAGGCAGGATCCGTCGTTTCTTCAACCGTGGTTGCTACAGTACTTCACACTGGAGAGGTCGCCAAGGACATTAAAGAGAACACGTCGAAACTTGATCTCAAGGCAGTGTATGATAAGGTTGAAAACAGATTCAAACGAAACAACAACAAGGAAAGCTCAAAATGCAACAGCTCCTCTGGTAGCGGTGGGTCGGGAACATCGATCAATGCCGTTGGGAATGGAGTGTCCGTGGGGAGTGGTGGCAGCAAATCTAGCCATTTAGTTACCAATGGAAGCACTGTTTTGTCAAACAACAACTCAACTTTACGAAATCGCCGCACAAAGAAGGGTTCTTTAGAGCACAGCAGTACACCAGTTGTTAGTTCTGCCGTATCGAAGCTTTTGGATAAGAGCAACCAGAAAAGTTCTTCTCCGCCTGCTGAAGATACGATGACATCTTGCTCACCTGCCAATAATTTCAGCAAAAAGAACAAGGAAAATTCGCCTAACGGGGTAAGTGGTGAGAATGTGAGTAGTACAAGTACTGGGAAAAAGAAAAAGACCGGAACTGGGGCAACTTCATCAAACGCACAAAGTAATTCTGGGAATAAGAAGAAGCGTAGAAACAGCGGTGGCAGCGGGTCTTTGTCAAACGTTTGCCTTATTACTGGTCAAAACGTCAAGACATCCAGCAAGACGGAAATGGAGGAAACCAGTTCCACAACGACAGAAAGTTCAAACTCAGACGACTTTTACGTCCCTCCGGACAAAAAGGATTCGTCAAATGGAGGAAAAACTTCAAGGACAAGTTCACCACAGGAAAATGAAACTAGTCAGCAGCGACAGAACAGTGCGAAGCAAAGTAGCAAGGACGGAAACAAAAAAGCTGGTAAAGGAGTAAATGAAGGAGCAAAGCCTGATGCGGAGGGAACTGCAACTGTTGACAGTGCACCAGCCCAAAAGGAAAGCTCTCCAACTGAAGAAATAACGAGTCTTGGGAACAACAATAGCAAGAAAGGAAAAGTAAAGAGGAAGGAATCATCCACGAGCAATACTTATGGCGCCGACACGATACAAACCACAGGAAAGGCCTCAACTGACGGGAAAAGTTCTCCTAGTTCCTTAACTCGACACCATGGTGGGCTACATCATTCAGATGTGTCATGGGAATCTTCTCCGACAGGAGAAAGTTTGAATGAGAGTTCTGCTCAAAGTGAGACATTCAGCTTGCACCGATCCGGTAGTTCTCTAAATCAACACGGGAAAAAATCAGGGAGCGTTGAACATCTTAGTGGCTCAGGAGGACCGACTTCTCAGGAATCTAGACATGCTCGAAACAGTCACAGTCCCCAGTTCCCTCAAGGTTTGCAGATGAACCCTCATTACGGTCAACTATCACATCAGCAGCAATATCATGTAAACAGCGGTATGGGTCCGAGACACAGACGGCCCCCGGCAGGAATTATCGGACAGTCACGGTACGGACTTGGCGCTGGCAACGGAATGATGCCACCATCTGGATACTTTCAAGGACAAAACGGGCCTCAGTACCATGGATTGAAGCNATTATCGGACAGTCACGGTACGGACTTGGCGCTGGCAACGGAATGATGCCACCATCTGGATACTTTCAAGGACAAAACGGGCCTCAGTACCATGGCTTGAAGCAGCATACACCTCCTATGAGAACAATGTCCAATCCAAGTGGTGGTGCCATGATGGGTGTAGGCAACAACTGGGGTGCAGATATTCTCCCAGACAATGGCTGCGATATTTGGAGTCGAAAGAATTTGGATACTGTCAGTTCCAGCGCTGGAGCAAGCAATATTTCACAAACGTTTTCATCCGTGTCTGGACCCACTTCCAACGTTGATTTGCCGTTGTATTCTAGTGGAAGTATGATGCCGGCTGGCTATTCCTCTATTTTTGATGGATTCCCTACATCATCATCTCCTGGGTTATCTAATCGTAGCTCGGACGATGGAGGTTACTTCTCTTTGGGAACCAATGCCGGTAGTACTTTGACACCGTCAACAAGCCAGACCAATTCAGTTTCCTCTTACCCAGGGAATTCTGCAAGAAACACTGGACGTTCCCGAAATGATAATTCGCAAATGTTTGGCGGTTATGGAATGGATATTTTTAATGCTCTGAATATGCCGTTGCCATCGAACTCGTTTGACGCATCTATGCAATACAGATCATCATCATCTGGTAGACAAAATCAAATGCCACAAAATTGCGATACAACATCCAGCAATTACTTACAGCGCATGAGATGTGAAGCAAATACGAGGGATGAAGGCAGTGGATTTTCATCTAGTAAGATTATGATAGTTTTTCTAAACATTGTATTTATTACTTCTCGAGTGTCAGTGAGTAAAATATGATATACAAATACTTTTATAATCCTCTTTGTGTAACGTTTAGAAAACTGGAACGACCTGTATTTACTTGACAACATCGGTCTATCATCATCCCAGTCACGTTTGATGTCACGAACACCTAGTTCACCGCCAAATCAGGATGCAAAACCAGAGAGTGGAACGGACCGTGTGTGGCCAACATCATCTGGATCTACAGCCTTGGCAAATTCAGTGGCAACCGCTGCAAGCAACGACAATTTGTCTCGTGACCGATGTTTTCTATCAGAGTGGGCTTCTCTTTCGGGATCTACCAGCGTTCAACCAGGTCGTCGCTCGGTAGGGAATGTTTCTGAGATTTGGGAGCCGGCAAACATTGGGACTTCCCACGAGTCATCTGCAAACAAGTGGCCATCATTTGAGAACACTGGGACAGACTCTGCTGCTGCAATTGGATCGGGAGCTAGACCTTCCAACGCAAGAATCGGGGATGGGTTGGGTGACTTAGGATTTCGGTCATCTTCGACGAGGAGCAGTGATGTTCCTCAGAGTCACCATCGTGAGGTGGAGGTACGGCTTGCTATAGACTCACATAAATGCTTGAAAGCTTATATAGGGAACGAATAATGAACTGTTTAATTATCATGTTCAACTCATTTACAGGCTGGTCTTGGATTCAACCCGTTCACGTCAAATATTTGGAATCAGAATCATTCGGCAGATGCTAACTGGTCGACTTCATCATCATCCACGTACCACTACAATAATCGTGATTGAAGGGTGAACTAGAATGAAAGGGTTTATTGTTCGTATTTACCTCAGTAGATAAAAAAAGCTTTATGTATTAACAGTGAAACTCATCGCCACACGCTGAAATCAGAATCTCAAGCAAATCGTCATTTAGTTCACAGGAAGTGTGGAATTTTCAACCTCCATTCAAATTCTGAGTATGCAATGTTGAAAACTTAATTTTTAAGTTATGTTTTAAAAATAAATGTTTTGGTTTTTGAAACAAGTTGTGTTTGGAATGCAAAAATACGTACAGAAAATATGGCCTGAGTTGCCGTCGTTTTAAATGTTGGTGTCATCAAAATTATAGCCTGCTTGGAATTTTCACGAAGTAACGCAAGCTGCCGTTGTAGAAATTGAAACATGACATTAATTAATCGAAGTATTTTGCGCACTTTAATTGTAATTGATCGACTTATGATACCCTTGTAGTCATGCTTGCATTTCAGTTAATTATTTTTTTACATTGTAAATAATTTGCGTACTTCATTAACTAGATCCCATCGTTTCGCTTGGACCCATCGGTCAGTGAATATTGGAGTACACGTTTCAAAATCTGTGTGAAGTGGTACATGTAATTTTTAGATGTGCTCAAGGAAACGATATGATTTTAGTCACCATTATGTTTTTATCTTATTCCACCAATCTTGTAATTCATATAAATGTTATTTTTCAATATTAGTCGTTAATTGGGTTGTTCGAGATTATTGAGATCCCTTTTTATTTGGCTTGCTGGAAAAGGTGTCATTCAACCAAGGTTAGTTTGCTTTGCCAACGACCCTTTAATTTGATTTGTAAAAAAGAAAGCTGAGTGTCGTGTTGAAAATGATCAAAATTTTATCGTGGGTCTTCAACATCTGAACATTGATTGATTTATTAGCGCTGTGAATCAAATAGCAAGTCACAATATGAATGGATATTATGTTTTCGTTGAGTTTCTCATCATCTACCACACCAAAACCGCGTTAAATACTTTACCTATTCTTGTATGCTGTACATTCTCGTTTGTAAAAAAATATTCGTTTTAGTTTATTTTTGTCAAGTCAATGAACGAAATTAACGTTGCCAACGTCTGGTCTCGAACAAAAATTTAGTACCACGTCCAAATACCGAACGTAATAATAACTTAATTGATATTATATTAGCTTTCAAACATATTACTTATAAATTGTAATGCATTGCGAAGGTGTTCCTTTCTCATGGTTTGCTGTAAATATTTGTTTTTCTATTGCACGAGACAACGTCATTCGTGTGTCAGTAGTTTCGATAGTAACTTCTTCTAAAATATCCTTTAAAATCTTCTTGTTCTTTCACTGTTTATTCTTTTCCAATTGATGGGAAGCGTTAACGAGGACATTTTTTGCTGTGGATTTTGATATGAGCGTTCAATTAAAATACGAGCACATTTGAGGAGGCGACTTCTTCCAGTTGTGAGAACAGCTCGAAACTTTTTTTGTTCTATTATTATATGTTTAATTATTTCACAATTTTTGTCATGTCAATTTTAAAGAGCTTACACTTCTTACAAGATTCAGTTTTTCTGTAGCCAACTTAAATCATTATTTTATCGCGGTTAGAGTAGCGAGGACCACTTTATACATTGTATTGTTCTCTTAATATGTTAAATGGCTGATATTCTTTATGAAGGCAAAACAAATCAAAAGAACAAAACTTCGCTCAGACGCGTTACGTATCCTCTATTAATTAAAAACTATATAGATTTTACCCGAAATGAAACATAATCCCGTGAGCCGTCACGAGAGAATGAATTTGTTTTATTTTGATTATTGATGTATGAACTAATACTTGCTTAATTTAACTGCACAACTTCTAAGATTTCGTTAGTAGTTATAGCCTTGTTATATTCTTTACTAATGTAAGATGATGCACGTATTCAATGATTGTACGAGATTTAAAAATTGTTTGGTTTAATTTTTCCGAAAATTGTGAGATTTGAAAGAATTGGAAGGCTGTCTGCTTTTGCGACTAGTTCAATCAAAGGTAGAAATATACTTTCAAATAATTTCAGGTTAGGTTGTTAAGTTGCTTCGATTTATACGTTCCTAATTAATCCCAGATTATGTATGCAATGTAGATAATATAATGATGTTTTGTGACTGTTTGCTGAGGGATGGCAAGAAACGTGGGAAACATACTAACCGGTTAATGACGATGTACTTTAGAAATCGTTATTACTGCTTAAATGTGATGATGAGTAAGTAGATGCTTCGATATATATACACATAGATATATATATACATATATAAATACACACGCTGTTTAAATTAGGCAAAGTGTACTTCAACAATGGTTTACGTGCGTCCGTAACCATGGTAGAAAATGAACTGGTAGATTTAAGTTCTTCCGAAATCTGGTTGATAATGTAGCATCCCGATGTCAGTCAAACTATAACAACGTGGATAATTTGTGGATTGCATCTGCACGGGTTGACACTGTTAGCGGAGTAAACTTGAAAGGAGGAAGGATGGTGGTTTTCTTGAACGGCAACTCGAACAGAGCAGTAAAACTCTCTCTCTCTCTTTCTCATGGTCACGTTTATAATATTGCTGTTTTACTTCTACTGTTAAACTGTAAGGAAACTTACTGTAATTGATTTATGCATTGAGATCTATGCAGAACTATTAAAAAATGCAAGATTTAACACTTTTTTCAATAATTGTATCTGGCGTAAAAAAGGTAAAAAAATATGGAAAAACAATAAGTCCTTGTTTAAGATGCAAGGTACTTCTTTTGTGCAAAAGAAGTTGAAAATGTGAGAATTAAAAAAATAATTCCAGAAAGCACATTTATTTTGATAATGTGCTCTCAATAATTATTATTCTTTGGAAAAATAATTTTACTGATAATAAAAATTGAAATGATGAAAGCAAGTCAGAATTTGCTTGAATGGAACATACTTACTTGTCCTTTGTTTAAAGTTTATTTCTACATTCATTGACGATATCGCTACTCCACTCCAGTGTGCGCCTTAATCCGCACTGGTGGACAATGCAATTTTTTCGACAAAATTCCCACAATTTAAGTAACCGCTATACTCCGTACACTGCTAAGATATAAATAATTCATTTCGACACCCTAATAGATGAACCATGTATAAAAAGTGTCAAAAATGTTCTTCTATGTTAAACCTCATGTGAAAACGGTGAAAAAGCACGTAACCTAACTTAACCTAACCTAAGAGGAGCAAAGCACGTAACCTA
>JAHZNH010000459.1:0-11896 GCA_027744355.1 Tyrannoseira gladiata
GCGACGCAACACGTGTGGAAAATAACTCTACGGCATTGACTACACCACACCACACATCATATCATCATCATCACGCTGCTCCATTCCCATGCAAAGATAATATTTCTTACGCGTAATTGTACTCCTAATTCTAATTATTATTTTAGCGTTTCACTTAAGATAATATTTATTTCTTGCGCATCGTCCCAGCATCAGGGATACACATGGTAATAGCTGCGAGCCTACCTATGAAAGATGCGATGCAGCCAACACGCCAGAAGCGAAAGGAATATGTAATGTTGTTGGGTGATATGATAAGCAATGATGATGCTGATGATAGGCACTGCTCCTCGCAGTGAGTCAGTGCCACAGGGTGAACTTTCGCGTACGCGATATCCCAACTTGAATAAGTAAGTATTGTTATTGCATTCCCCACCTAAATAAACTTGCAAATTGTGTTGGGGTATTTTAGAGCCAAAATATGTATTCATTTAGTGTGAGCTTCAGCTAGGCCGTCCTCGCTCTCCTACTAGTGTACTGTAAACCTATAGCCTTTTTAACCTTTTTCTCGTATTCCAATCCAACGCTTGTTCAAAAGCTGTAATAACCCACACTTAATGATATGGTTCGGTTTGCAAAAAAATGGGAGAAGAGGGAAAAAATTGCAGAAGCTGGGAATCAAATTCATTGTAATAAAGTTAGCAATGTGTTTAAAAGGGCAGTATTCCGCTTTCGGCAATGTTAGCCTTGGCTATCATCTTCAAACATATTTTATGGACTTTTTCACTCGTCATTAATTAATCATTTTAATTGGGAATTTACATTACAATTACGCGAGAGATTTATCCCGTCAGGTAGGGAGTTGAATGGATGGAGCTTGCTTTGGAATGCCAATCTAAAAAAACCAGATTTTACTGGAATGAGTATATAGATAGATGAATAGATTGGATTGGCCACGCATAGAAATCAACTAACTCACTTATACGCTCTCTTTTTTCAGGCAGCCACTATTTTCATGTCTTTGGAACGTAAAATTACGGGGAAATTGAGAAATAATTGTGGGGATGGGATATGGATAACACAGATTTCTGCACCAAGAAGGATACTTATTTCGTCGGTGAGGTGACAACATGATGAGCCATTATTTGGTGATCATGACCACGCCATAAAATCAATACTGTATTTCCAATGCCCGCTTCGCCTTTTTTATTCAAATGATGAAGAAAAGCAGTAGCCGAGTCGAATGAATACATTTTCAATTTAAATATTACAACAACGCTTAAGAAAATTGTCGTGGCACGATTAGGTACCCATGATTATGAAGATTGAAGATACATACTCAAACCTTTGCAAATTAAAGTAAACCTACTGTGCCTGGTGCCTGATGGCAATACTTACTTACATTTAATGATTCACTTGACTTCTGCTACTGTATTTCACTCGCTGAAATTTATATGCAAATTTTTCAAACACTCCAATAAAGATTTATGCGCCCTTATATTATCATCAATTTTCGCGATTCCCCATTCATTCCCGTCCACATTAAAATTATTACTGTTATTAATACTATGTGTAGTGTGTATACTCTAAACAATAGCGTTGAGAGCACATGTGTGATTAAAATACTATTGAAGCGCGCCTTCACATTACCCCTGGCTTGATTAAGTCATTTTGTGAATTAGTTTTTCCTTCTTCGCAATTATTCTAGATCTTGCTAGAAATATTTGGGAATTTCATGCAAAATGTGTACTGTATTGAAATGCTTCTATATGTATTTGGCATGTATTCTCCATTGTCCACTGCCGACTTTCTCCTTCGATTTTTCAGGTGGTGGAAATGTAATTAGCAATTAAGTAGGAAAAGCAGGTCATTAACCAAACCACAAACACCCGCCATTCTTCTATTCGGTCATTCTTTTCCACAATTAAAAGTACATACTTATATGCAGCTCAGAAGAAAAAAATAAACACGCGTCACGTATAAATGCTATAATTTTAATTAAAGGTGTTAAGAAAAATAGATAATTAAGTCAGGGCCAGACAAAGAACGTACCTACCTGTCTCGGCATGGTCCATTACTGCTCGCTCCCTTCATTCATGATTCAATCACTCACTTCACCCCCGCCGCGGCGAACATGCATTTTTTGCAAATTGAAACAGGAAAAATGCTCAAGAAAATGTTATATTATGAAATGAAGTGTAATTATAAATGAGTGGATGTACTTAAATAGTTCACACTTCATAATTAATTATAATTTTTTAATATAATCGATGAACAAATGACGGATTTATGTATTGCATTGTACTGTCAAGTATGAACATATGAATAAAATGGAGCGAAATAAAAATCCAAACTCGTTCGTTTTAAAGAGGGGCAAACCGAACATTTTTATTAACCCTAGAATTCTAGAAATATTTATAGATTTTTTAACGCTTACACTGCTATCAACTATGGAGCTAGTATATATACGGCTAAAAAGCTAGAGTTCATTTTCCTGTATCGCTATTTGTATCATTATCATTACATATTTGTATTGTACATTGTACAGCTACACACATCATCCATACATACATACAATTAAAGTAGCAGCAGCAGTAGTAGTACATGAATACACCAGACCACGCTCACAAAATACTAGTTCAGCTTTTAATGTGTAGTAATTACTAATTACGCTAAAATTACTAATAATTAATATTAATAACACAGTTTTTGTTATACATCATGTAATAATTACGGAATGATGATGATGTTGCTGTTGCTGATGATAAAATAATGAGAGGAATGATGATGATGTTTCACTATTCACCATTATATGATTATGAGGATTAAAAACACAAAAAAAGTAATAATACTTAAACGGAATGATGCTTTCATTCAATATAAATGATATGATAATTGATTCTAAAAGTTCACACTAAAAAAATTGTTATACTTTAAAAGGCTTACACTTCACAATTCACAGCTTAATGGAAAAATATTAAAAAGGTAGTTTCTTTAGGAAAACAAAGATAAGTAGGTGAGGACTGGCTTAAGGACTGATCGATCGATTGATGATGGGAGAAAATTATATTTTTTGCGGAGAAAACAAATGGAATACAGATTTGGACATGGGTGCAGTAGTTGGAATAGGGATTGCAGGAAAATGGAATGCAAAAGTGATCGGAAAGCATTAACTTTTTTGAGGTATATTTTCGTTCACGGGAAAGATCACCGGATTTGTGAAAACCTAGCAAAAATACAGATAGATAGATGGATGCTATAGCTTATAAGCCGAATTTATCAGAATAAGATTATAATTTCCGTGGCTTGAGACTTGAGGTTCTGAGGCAGAGAAGAAGTTGCAGAGTTTGAGTTTTGAGTTCCTTTCCTCGCGGAGAGAAAAATACTTAAAAATACCCGTTTTCGAAATTCTTACATTTCTTGAGTGAGTTTCTTCTTCGGTTGAAGGGAATAAAGAATCTTCAATTCAATGGATTCACCATTACATTGGTTTTTAAAAAAGCTAAAAAAAATTATAATTTACCTAAATAAGTAGGACGATCCTTAAAATCTTTGATGACTTGATCACATTGAAATCAAAACTACACCTTGGGATGGACCATTAATAAGAAGGCAAGGCCAGAGGCAGGGTAAAAATATGTAGCTGAAGCTGGAATCAGGACTAAAGTATTTTGCTAAAATATCGTCTGTATCTGTGTTCTGTTCGTTCGTTCCTGACTGACACTGACGGATTGTATGGATGCATATTCATGTTCGATAGATATTCATAGTTCATTTTTTTACAGTAAATCTACACCTTTTTAAGAAACAACACAGGAATCATTGACCATGCCTCTTTTAACTTGATCGCGGAGTAAAGAATAAGTTTTTCCCTTCTATATATTGTTAACCTTAGGCCTAAACTCTTAACCAAAAAACTTGTTAAATTCGAGAACGATATAACGAGACTATTAGTATTTACATTAATAAAACATACGCATAGATTTTTTTGGATGATCATTCACTGGACCGACCTGCCGACCGACCGACCGAAAGGATTAATTATTATTGTGTGTTCAATAGAGCTGTTCTTGTATTGAAATTGTAAATTGTAGTTGTAGTAAATTGTAGTTCGAATGCTGTAATGTAACTCGATTCTTTAAATTACTTAGGGTGCTACAGTACTTATATGATAATGCTCCTGTACAGAAATTTTCCAACCGATATGGGATTATAGTACCTAGAATTAATATTTTTTACCTAGAGACCTCGTACCACGTTCCATTCAGGGTGCTAAAGTACTTATATGATAATGCTCCTGTACAGAAATTTTCCAACCGATATGGGATTATAGTACCTAGAATTAATATTTTTTACCTAGAGACCTCGTACCACGTTCCATTCTGCTGACAGAATGTATTGTTCATATTTTCTCCGCTATAGACAAGACTTCCCTAAGATTTTATATGATTCTTTTAAAATGTTATGTACTTGATCCTTATGAAATCGCTAATTGTAATTTAGTTTTATGTAAATTATGTATAGCTAGCTAGATATTTTTTTAAGATTAATAAAATGATTTAAAATTCTTAAGATTTTTTATAGGAACCACGATAATATTTAGCCGGACTTCTATGTTAGCAGCGAGTGATCTTGATGATACCAATGATATTGGTAGGGTTGATGTCCCACAGGAATACCCGGATGAGGAGGAGGATGATGAGGTGGTGGCGCCTGAGTTGGGGGCAACTGATGAGGTGGTGGCTTCACGTCCCATGGTGACACCGGCGACGAACAACTTCCCTGCTGTAGAAAAAAAACAAGAGAAAAGTCCATGAATAAATGTGTCGTGAATAAGTAAATAGTCAAATTATCGTTTGACATGATGCGAAAAAAATGTACAAGGAAATATTTTTGTTTTTTTTTTCGCTTTCATGTTCCCTCTACAGCCCTTCGCTCCTCCTCTCACCGAGTTTCCATTAATTATGCAGGAAACATTTGACAGGTTACATGCAAACGTAGTTTTCCCCGGGAGTTGGTAGTTGCAACCAGCCTTCATATTAAATTAGTAATGAAGTGTTCCCCGTGGATTTCCAATAAAAAAAATTTGAATATGAGTGTACTTCTTTTCCATTCTTTTGTTTCCCCAGTCGTGTCCAGGCCCTAACGGATTCATCCCCTTCGCTCTCGGCATCTCGTGATACAATATAGCTCTCAATACAGTTTTCGTGCCGATGGGCCACTTTAAGTGGTGCTTATTAGCTATGATAATGATATGCAATGGTAATTAACTAGTGCTTTCTCTGGAAAAAAATCATACAATTATTTTGTGGGTGCCGGCGCGGTGTGTGAATAATCATAATGATTGCATAAAGCTAGCAACAAGACGGCGGCCGATTTTGAAGGAGCGATACAATATTACAAAGAAAAAAAAGAAGAAGAATAGATAAGTGAATTGTTTTCCCATGAACGGGTATGAGTAGGCACCGCCAAATTTTCACAACCACAATTTTCAGTGTTTTCCCAACTCACAACTTAATTTTTGAGAGATCCTTAATTACATTCTGGTGTAAGAGGAAATGCTTCGTAAAAGCGGACACACGTGCGGAATTCATTTTTCAGGGGGAAAAGAATAGAAAAAAATCTTATGGATAATACAAAAACAAGCGAATGCTTGAAATCGAAAATTATCCCATCGTACTTGAGCATTTATCTTAAAGTCATTTTCTCGATATTTTTATTACTTTTGAAAATATAAGGCATTTTCATTCACCGAAATTCGCTAATATTGGCGTCTTTAGTTTCAATTCCATATTGTAAATATATTTGCCATTCATATCAATGCAACTTGAGTAAATTAATTTTAACTTGTCTTTAATTCCCCAGAAAATCTAAGAGAGCATTAAGCGTTATCATAATTCTCATGTCCATTCTTCACGAAGCAGAACAAAACCTGAATCAAACAATCGAGAGTTTAGTCCAGTCCACTATCGAGCACCTACCATCTCTCCCAACCCAAAACTATTCTCCTTATCACCTCAAGAAAAATCCAGAAGTTGTATTTATTGCCGTACAAAATGTTCACATCACATGAGCGTGTATTCGGATTAAGCTACCAGTACCACTACCAGTTTACCACTCTACCCCAATCTCATCCCCTAAACAAAAATGCAAAGTCGAAGTCGAGCATAAAAAAGCAGAAGAATAAATACTACTCAGTCAGCTCACTCCTTCACATTCTCAAATGAAACTCAGAACCAGTCTCTCTCGGTCACCTCCTCTTTCCACATTTTCTTGTAGTTGGTTTTCTACTCAGCTGCATCTTACAAACCAAGGATCGTGATCATCGCATCATATTTTTTTTCCTCAGAGCAGCCATGCCATGAGGATTTTTTACAATTTTTGCCACACTACTAAACATTAACATTATACTGCATTTTAGCCACAATGGCAAACCAAGGCATATGGCATGGCGTAAGAATCGTATCATCATCATCATTGTTTTTTCTCGCCATCAAAGTCGTTACATCCAGTTCCTTCTGCTACTACTCATAATATGATCATATTGAGTTGAATCGAGTCCAGCCAGATCCTAGATAGATCTTGGCTTTTTTTTCATTCCATTGCTCCCGGTCGTTTCTACTATATGATTCCCCACGAGGCGATTTCTCCCCCTATTTTTGCAATACTCACTTACTTAATGCAGATCTGAGAAACTGATACTGATTTATACAGTGCACGCATTGCCCTATAATGCTTCACCTGAATAAATGTTTCTCCCATTCCAGTCAACTACTTAAGGCGATATTGTTTGCACAAAGCCGTCCCCTCACAGCTCAACTTAAACTTTACAAGGGCAATGAAAGGAAGATTTTTTTTACTAATGCTCTTAATACAATAAAAAACAATAATTATAACAATCAAGCTCTACCGATCCAATGCCTTTTTTTCGTATGCAAAATATGTAAACAATTTTTTTAGTTTTGAAAGTCATTCTTTTCCTCCCCGATTTTTTTCCCGTGTGTTGAATTTGGATGTGGTCGCGCTTGCTAAATGGCCTGCTTTTAGCATATCTGCATATTTCATGAATTTTTTTCTCCCTTTCATGTCACATTGTTTGTGTGGCTGGCTAGCTGGCTGGTACAAAATGCTGTGGGTTTGCATGCATGTTCAGAGCGTTATCTCCAGTCCAGTCCGCTCCGGAGCTAAAAGGCATTTTGCAGAGTTTTGTTTCGTGCTCGCCCTCACGCGAAACAAAACAAGAAAACCGCTACTACTAGCTTACTACTGAAAAAAAACCAAACTTAACTTGACCAAACCACCATCAACGACAACACACCACCGCACTGCCACCGTCGCCGCCGCCATGGTTATGGCAAATGGATTTCGGGGAAAAAAATCCTCGGGCCTGCAGTACTACTTAGTCTACTTATCATATCACGATAAAGCAAACAGAAAACAAGTTCCCGAAACAAAATGGACTTAAACGGAATAGGAAATTCGTGGCAGGGAAAAGTCATGCCAAGCCCAGCCAGTATAACACCTGAACGTTCATTCTCTCCAGCTCTCATTTCTCTTTTTGGTATTTTGCAGCTGTTGTTCCAGCTTGATTTTCCTCCAGCTTGACTGACTGACTGAGCCACTGTTGCGCCGAGTGCATGCTCAGAAGAGTGATGGACACGCGGGCACGTATTTTCCAGCTTAAAATGTTTCGCATGCATTTTTTAAAAGAGAAGGACTGTACTGGCCTGGACTGAACTGAACTAGACTTGACTTCTGTAGAGTGAATAGGGTGCCTATTGGTGGCTTTCCCAAAAAAATATACATGCATATTCCACTTCATGACGATCGATAAGGCGTATGTAAATAGCGCTAATTCCATAATTCTACTTGGAAATGCATGTGGAAAGGTGAATATAAACCACATATTCCACGGGAAGTCCTACTTCAGGATAAGTATTTTACTAGAATGGTTTTAGTTGGTGCGAGACAAGTGAAATTTATGAGATCATGTGCCTGCCTAACAATTACTGCCCAGAGGTTACGGAAGGAAAACAATATATTTTTCTGGGAAACATTTCTATTTTTGCTAATTCTTCCCTCCGTTCCTTCTACTTACTCCATGTGGAGCGGGGAATTGGCCAAATGAATTTAGTCATTGTTTTTCTCTTCAATGAAGGTGGTGATGTAGATGGTCAATGGTCTGGTCTGGCCTGGCCTGGGCAGTTATTTAGCTGGAAAGAGCGTACTTTGTGTAAATGACTGGGGTAAAAGGAGGAAGCTAATCAACTCAACGTGAAATTAACCATAGTCTGAGGAGAAGTGACCTGACTATGGCTAGGCCCTCCTCATGTCTTAATGAGATGAGAACTGGCGACGGCGACAACAATTTATTTTTCGTAAGTTGAGTAAGAGTCGCGTTCACCCAAGAGAGGGAATTGGGAGGAAAAAACCGTGATGAAAAGAGGGAAAAGTGACTGATCATGCATGATGATTATTATGATGATGATGTTGATGATCATCATAGTGGCGACTCACTGCTGCTGTTTTTTACTGAAAAAACGACTTGAAAAGAGTAAATAGTCAGAGTCAAAGAATTCCTTGACTTGAGTCAGTGTACTCAATACCGTACCTACGAAATTTTTTTTCTACTCGTTCCTGTTTACTTCCTCAACAAAGTATTGAGGTGGTGGGGATGATGACGATGATGATAAAGTGACTATTTCGGTGGTGGTATCGTATGACCTGCAAGAGCCAGCCAGCGAGCCAGTTTTTTTTCTTAGGCGTCTATCTAGGCGAATTCAACAGAACATGGCGACGATGGCGACGGCGACTTTCATTTTGCGCAATTATTATTTCTCCTTTTGCACTATTGCGAAAAAAACAATATACGTATCAAGTTGGTCGATTTTTATAAGGAAAAAAGGAGAGAAAACACGATTTTCAGCATGAATTTCTGAGAATCCCGGAAATGTGTCGACAGGTAAAGGAGCAAATGGAATGAGTTTTGAGGCGAATATGCCTTCTGCCGAGCCAGGCCAGGTTAAAGTCAGTCATGTGCAGAGGCAAAAAGAGATTGGCATCTTTTGACTTCCCTTTTTTTAGCTCAGTCAGTTGGTTCATTCTTAGCTTCGGCTTTTCTGGGGCGACCTGATATTCCCAGATTCCGATTTTAACCACGTACCCCTACTAAAAGGAAATATGATGGGTTGGGTAGCAATGGATTTTGAATGGTACATTCGAATCGAGCCTGGTCTTGTGGCTTTGCATGGCGTGGCAGTACGTGGCACGTTAAGACAGGATATTTTATTCCCTTGAAGCGATTCAATTGCATGAAAAAGTGCAGCGGCAGAAGTGATATATGTGTTCTCATGCCATGCGTTTTTTTCTTATTGCGTGCAGTAAAAAAGCGCCAGCACCACCACACCAACAACCACTCATTCACATTCACGATATCTTTACGATTTGATATGATGTTGATGTCGACTACGACCACGATGAAGGGAAGATGTGGAGGACGATGCGATGACTAACGAAAAATCCTTGAGGAATTGGAATCGCATGAAAATGATTCAAGTTTCGAAAGAAGGAAACTTGAATTCTTGAAATAAAATGAATATATATTTTTCGTGATACATCCCTAATTATAATTGCATTAGAACAAATAGAATGTGGAATGAGATCGTAAGAAGAGTTTTTCCCTGAGACTTTACCTTTGCATGATCATGATTGTGATACGATGGCATGAATCGGGGAATGCACGAGTCGACCAAAAAAAATGAGAAATGTGATGTGATGGACACGTCCAGAACGAAAGCCAAGTTAAGTCAAGCCAGGCCAGGTTGGCCCAGACGTGGCTGGCTTGATGTGATATGATGATGACAAGTAATATCCCTGCCTGGGAACTCATCATGCGAACCCTTTTTTCTGATGTGAGAGGAGGAATGGGAAATGAAAACTTTTCGAGAAATATAACTCTCCATAATATCTATAACTTTGGAGAAAAAAAAGCTATGTTTCGTAAAAAAGCTAAAAGAAATGTTTTGACTGACTGACCTGAGACGGGTTGTTGGCATTAGGAGGAGGACTGAGGTCACCGGGCTGAGATGGGAATGAGTCATTCCCATCATGGGATGGGCTCATCGTCTCATTCGAGTTCTCTTGCTGCTGGCTGGGCGGCTGACTCGAACCTCCTGGGCCCTGGGCTTGTGCTGGACCAAGTAAGGGAAAATATCACAAATCGAATTAAATATACATTGAGACTAACAACAATTAAATATTTCCAATGATTATAATTTAGTTTAAGATTTATCATCAAAAAAATTTGATAAAAATCACCTGAATGAAAATCGGGAATTCGCTTACCTGCTTTCATCAGCTTCTTGTATTTAGACCGCCTGTTCTGGAACCAAATTTTTACCTGTAAAAACAGCAAAAACAAGGAAAAAATTAATTTAAATGTGTGAAAATACCATTAAATCTACTCAAAGATAAGATTACTACAACTAAACTCATTCATGTAATTCTATTGCATTTCCCAAGTAGGAACTGTGGAGCTGTTGAAATGTCATTTTCAGAATGTTGCCTTCAGGGCTCCAAAAAATATTATACTGGCCAACTGCAACCAGTCTGCCAGTCCTCCCTTCACTTCTTTTTTAAAAAAAAAGTGAATGTTTTCATGTGGGCATGCATGCCAAAAAAATACAACCAGGCCAAGCCAAGCCAGTTCACTAGTCCAGCGCAAGTGCAAAGCATTATCACGAGCATTTCTCTTTTTTCGCGTTGCGTTGGCAAAATAATTTGTAATTGTGCCGTTCCCTCCTCTATCATCATCCGCGCCTTTACCTTTAATTAGTTTTTGAAAGTGATATTTAAATGCATTTTTCAAACTTCACACGTCATTTTTCTCAAGTCTCTGGATTCAATTGGACTGACTTGGACTTTGGCCAAAAAAACATTAGAGCTCCGTACGTACGTGTTGATTCCATTGAGAAGAAAAAAAGTCCAAAGCAAAATGGCAACACAATTATTTCTATGCTTTACGGCCATTCCATTCCCGCAGCAGGTAACAATTAACTTTGTTTGTACTTTTTCCCCAGTGCAAACACAAAATTAGCCATTTTATTCTAAATAAATTCCGCTCGTTTTTTACTCAGGGCGAAATAAGAAAAACTAGGTTTTTTGGTTATATGGAGCATTTTACGTAAATTTCTAGGACTGGAAATAGTCTCCTTCTGGTTTTTGGCCTAATGGCCCATTGCTGCCTCACTACGTAGCTGCATTCATTTTAATAGATCACCTGTTTCAAGGTGAAATCTAATCAACGCTCGACCACACTCTCGAAAGTGGCGTGCACACTGCAAAAAACACAGCGGGTAATCGCTCAGCGATAAAAAAATCGTATTACAATTTTTGTAGTAATCCATCACTCACTCGTTTACCTGGACTGGAATGGAGTAGCCTCACGATTGAGAAACTCACTCAAGCCAGGGAAACGAAAAATTGTTGCTGTGGTTTTTAGGGGAAACCATGGCCATTTATGATCAACTCAGTTTTCAGACCAAGACTCTTCAGTCATCAAGTTTTCCTTAGTGCGTTTGTATGTATAGTCATTTTGCATTGCCAACGGTTTGGGAACATATCTAGTAGTGTAGTGATATACATCAACAAAGCTAAACTCATCATCGGCCTTTTATCTCCGCAAATTCTTGCAAACTTCAAATCGGTGTAAATATGAAAGTGTGTAGTTTAGGGCAACGCATCACATAATAGTTGATAGTTTTTCACAATGCTTTTACTCGACAACAATCCTCCACATAAGTAGCGCCACAACCACCCCAACTTGAGCCACCTTGCTTCCCCCACAATAATGATCATTATTATTCCAACGAAGTTGACAAAAGGGGACACATCCCCAGTTTTTTCATGTTTTTCCCTG
>JAHZNH010000460.1:0-25605 GCA_027744355.1 Tyrannoseira gladiata
AGAAACTTCCGACACGCAATCGTCATTTTCATTATTCGAGGAGAAAAAAAATCTCTCATTTTTTTACTTTCCGATGAAATAATAGCAGCAGAAGTTTTTCTGATGGAGCAACAAAAAGAATATGTGTATTTATGTATATATGTACTTATTTACATTAAGAAGGTATTTCGCCACATGAACATTTTTTGGAGGAAAAAAATTAGGAACAAAACAACAACATCACAATACTACAATGCAATGCTATGCCCGCTTGATTCTTAATCGCTCAGGAAATTTTCCTATGAATGTGTAAAAAGGATAATTAAAAAATATGATTTTTTTTATTTGGAGTAAGCACACAATATGCGAGTGACTGCCTAAATACTTATGACCGTGGTTCCAGAAGAGAATATAATGGAGGATAAGTGATACCTACGAGGTAAGTAAGAAAATGAGGATCTAATCGAGATGTCCACGCATGCGATGCGATGAGAGATGGGAAAACGTCAAGAGAAGTCATTAGGGAGAAATGGGTGGATCCCGATCCATGAGTCCGGGATCTGGATCCTTTTTTCGCGAGACAGCGTCAGCAATCTTTTGATTGGATCTACGGATGAGCGGAACACGCATTATTTAGAGCAGACATCGAATGATTAGTTTGAACCTGGATGTGTATATCTGTAGCCAGAATTATCATCCTGATGATGGACAGCATGAAATATGAAAAGTTCATTTTTCCAGCCAAATGGCGAAAAGTTCACCGGGGATTCTCTCACTGTCTTTTTCAGTTCATACTGAGGCACCGAGGTAGTCTTGTCTGTTGTATTGTCGTGGTGTGCCATGTCATCAAGACTTCACCAGTTCAGGCGAAAAATTGCATGCAAGCTGCTGCGATGACGACGATGATGATGTTACGAAAGGTAAATAACTCGGAAAATGCATACCACCACTTTCTAGGTGGCGGTCAGTCGGTGGTTGGTATAATCGGCATGCTTGCTCATGCTTGTTTGCTCTCCTCCGAACTCCGAAATGAAGGAAATTAAGCGTACCTTCATTCTGATGATCTGGATCTGACGACGTCGCAAGTCAACTTTGTTGCATGCGTTGCGCCGAGCCAAACAAAATATCATATTTTTTTCCAATGGCAGTGCAATGAAAACTGATAATTATTAAATCTGCGAATATGTTGAGATATCTCAATAAAATGAATTTAAATTAGGCACCCGAACTAAATATCATGAGCTGAAAATTGATGCTGAATCACAATATTCTTTCAACTCATGGCTACCTGGCAACCCGTTCATACGGCGAACGCATCCCCTTCGTGGGAGATCACGGACCTCGGGACCTCCCTGGCATATCATGATCCAAAAACACGTTGTATTGTGTGCATCGAATTAAATTATAGCGAGTTGGTGTGGACTATGTTATGTTTACTTTTGCTGTGCACCCAATTTTTTCAGAAAGATTCAAAAGGGTTTCGTCGGGGTGTTCCGCCCGAATGCGAAGCAAGCGAGGTAGTTTCTTCAAGATTCATTACCTCTTCTCACAGCAAAAATATTTGGTGCTCGGGTAATCAACTACTGCTTAATTAGAGGCTTTGATCATTTGGTGATGCTTAGATAATAATTAAAAGAGATAGCGATCTGGGTGAGCAGGGTCAGCTTGCATAAGATCACATCATAATCCCGCTGTTGGAAATCAGTGACATAAGTTTTGATGGGTGAAGCCATATGCCGCGATTAGTATTCCAGAAAGTCAATATTTAGTTAGGTAGTCCCTCGTCATGTTAGGAATCTAATAATTGATATGTTACTAACAGAAATGCTCCTGTTCACCTCCATATGCTACTGTAACGCTGACCTACCGCGATGCTGCACCGCGGTAGTAATTACCAATGAAAAAATTATCGGCCCTGATTGAGCTGTATCCACCAGCACGAAAAAAACTACCTGACTTAGAGGCAGGAAAGTCAAAGGATATTATGGAAGCGACTCATCACAATTTTTTTTCTCACGAATCCAACATTTCGTGTCACCCGCTCTAAAAGAGAAGCATAAAAATAGCAAACAGCCTTGGACTTATGCAATCTCTGCATGCTAATTTAAATTTGAAAAAAAAATCCCAAGAATAATAACAAAACAGTTTTTCCATTGCAACTGCAACTTGTGGAACGAATTTTTACTCTGTCTTATCGCTTTACTCACTCTTTAAGTCTTAAGCTTGGATTCAGTCGAGGGGTTGGTTTGGCTTTGGGTGATGGTGAGTTTGAAACCGGTACGAGATGCCCTCTCTGCAAACCTGTTTCAACCCTTTATTTCACCCTCAGAACTCACCCTGCTGAGTAAGCACCACAGGGTTGCAGCACTCTCTCCCTCCCTCTTGACTTCATTCCGTACGCACGCTACCCTACTGACATTAGTATGACGCTATGCATTATTTTTTCCCTGAATATAGAACGCAGTTTATTTATTTACGTGTACGCAATTTTTTAAAGTAGCACAGAAAATTAGGCAACTTTCAAATGACTTTCGTTCCTAAAAAATGAATAAAACTACTAATTGCTTCATTCTGCAATGATGTCGCAATCTATTTACCATGTTGAAATCCTACCACTATGAAAAGAACTGAGCTAAAAATAAAATGATTCTCCTTTGATAAAAGTTGGGGGTGCAGCCGAGAATAAGACACAAAAACACAGTGAGGATCCGACCAAGCCCATCTGCACAAATAAGCCATTTCCATTTCCCAAAAAATAGATTGAAAGAGCGATGTAAAATAAAATGTAAAGTCACAATGGAGCCCACTTTATTTTTCAAAATGAACTTTCAGTCATTGTGAGTTGATTGGCTTTCGGGAGAAAATGACTAGTGTGAGTGGGTGTATAAAAGAATCCAATCCATTTCCAAAAAATAATTAAGTAAATTGATAAAACTATAAATTGGTATCTGGGCAGAGAGGTAGTGGCAGAACAATGGGATTTTTGGTGGAAATGTTGTCATTTCATTTTGAAATTTTAATGAAATGAAAATTACTGGCTTTCCTTGAAACATTTCATTTTTCCTTCAGCCAGCCAATCTATTCCTAGCGCAGCGGTGCTCATGTTCATGCGTGTGGCAACAAAAGTATGACAACGAATATTTTTTTCTGTGGGGCTGGGCAATTACTGTTGTCATTGTCTATCTATTTCACTTGAGCACGGGACCACCTATCAAGCGACAGTTTGATTGGACACTATCAGTTCCACGGAAAACATGTAGTCCAGAAAAAAAAACACTACAATTTTTGGTGGAAAATTGGTCGTCTCCCTCTCCCACTCACAATTCATGCATCGATTCGATAGCGTGTCATGCATGCTCAACATGAAAAGACGATTTTGGCGTGCTGGCTACCGGGATACAATAAAAATAGAACCTCAGCTACGATAAAAAGGCACGGCAATCAAAAGGTGGTTTCGGCCACTACTCTCCACATAAAAGAAACGATGAAAAAATGACTATATTTCTGAATTGTGAAGCACTAGGGCTGGCTTCTATTGCGTGAGCCCACCACTTTTTTTAGGCCCACCCATTCTCAACTGTGATGAAGCAATTTTGTTTATTTTGAGGCCTGACTCAGAACGATTGAGGAAGTTGCTTTGTTCACAATTCAGACTGAGACCTAATTTTGTGCCCGGAAATCTGAAAAAAATCCAATGGTGATTGTCATCATCATCATCACCATCAATGGATGAAGTACTAGAGTGAGCCACCCATGAGATGATATGATATGATACAGTGGCCCGATTATGGAGTCTAACTTCCCAAAGCCACGATCTCTCGCCGCACGGCACATTTTTATTAATAATGGCCACCCGAAACCGATGCCATAAACTACCTACGAGAAGCCGTCTCCTATCGCCGGCTTTCACCCACCCGAGCTATCACGCCACTACCACCAGGGTCTACTCTGGCTCTGGTCTGGTCTGGGTTCCTTTATTCACGTGTTATTATTACCATCGTTGCTGTTCTGGTCTTGGTTTCCCAGAGCGGTTTTCGTGGCTACCCAATGCCATCTGAATGAACCAAAGCCGGAGGAAAAGTGAAAATAACTTTTTTCTATGACTTAACATTGTCAAGATGAAAGTGGTAGGCTTTTTCCGTGGTGAGTAGGAGAGGTCTCAATTCCACACTTCCCTTTTTATCTTTTTAGCAGTGGGCCCATCGAATCCACTTCCCTGTCCTGTTGCTACTATATAAAAAAATACTATTTTTGTCAACCTTTGTACCACATCATCCTTTGCTCAATCATCCGTCCGTGCCAGCCAAAAAACCCACCCGAGTGCAAGTGCAATTTACAAACAAACCCCCCGTTCAAAAATGCCTGGAGCGGAGGAACCTGAACTTCAATTGAATTAGTGAGAATGGACGCGTGCAAGTAATTATTTCATTGTGAGCTAATTGTTTTCTCATCAGGATTTTTTTCCAGAAGAAAACATTCTATATTTTTTCCTTCTTTGGGAGGTTTATTTTTTCCAAGCTCAGCCCATTTGTTTTTCTCACATTCTTTGTGAAAGGGAGGTAATAAAAGGACTAAGGCAAACAACAAGAGCTAGTACAATGTGTCGGGGCTTCATTTTCTTTTCGGGGCGTTCAAAAATATATACCCGCAGTCATGTAAAGCTCAACTCGGCTCAAGTATATTTTTTTCCTTAATTCTCCTTTTCCTTCCCAGCGAAAAAGGACGGACCGCCTTTTTCCTGCGTATAAAAATTAAGAAGGCAAACTTTTCCATGGTGGAGCTCGCCCCACACACACGCTACTGTATAGTCACTGCTTTGCTTACTCACTCTCATTTTTTTATTGCACCAAACAAAAAACACTTGATTCCTTTTTTACCCAACCCATCCGACCAACGTAAAGCTTTGTGTTCATCTTGCCCAATGCCGAGCAACGAATTAAAGCACACAATAAGCACTACACAATGTAGCAATCCATAAAAAAGGGACATTATGCAACCTTGCAATATTACTTCATTTTTTTAAAAGCCCTCTTATTAGTGGAGGAATGAGTGTCTCAAGAGCGATTTCAAAAACTGATACTGTCATTAAAAGACCGAGTTTGTGCCGTACGCTATGATCACTCGTTTCTCTTGACTGCCCATGCAACTCTCCTTTTCGAAATGGGGATTTTCAATGGGAATACTAGACAAAGCTCCTCGTGGAATGGAATAATGGGAGTGTGAGTACATTTAATAATTTTTTATGATGCCAGCACATTATTCCATCCCCTCCTACACATTCACCTGAACCAAGAAAAACGAGAGTTTTCCTCGCTTCCGACGTTATCTCTTCCATTTTTTCGCGCTGTAATTCATTCATCAAACTTTAGAGAGAAAAAAGATGTCTAGTCATAGTGCGGAGCATGCTCTAAGCCCGACTTGCATATATCTGACTACATACTTATCTACTTGACTGATTTAACTTCTGTGGGAAACTACCCCTCCAGAAGAATAACCATAAAACCGCAGAAAACAAGGAACAAGAAGGAGAGAGCACCACCACCACTACTACTTGTACTACCCATAACGAAATAACATAACCCCACTAAAAATTTTGTTTTCCTCCGATATTTTTCGAAAAAGTGGCGATGGTGGTTGGGGTAGTAGAAGTAGTAGTGCTTCTCCATTTTTTATGCCACTCTAGCTACCCATATTTTTTGATGGCTTTCACTCCAAAAATTTCTCTGTAATCGAGACAGAAAGAGCAACACTCATCCATTTTTTTAAACTTTATACCTCTCGAACAACTTAAGAGTCCAATTAGTTAGTATTATGGATGCTCGGATATGAGTAATTAAAATTTTAATAAATTTCTTGACAGCACAGGCTCCATCAGAGTAGTCCAGACCAAAACTTTATACCTCTCGAACAACTTAAGAGTCCAATTAGTTAGTATTATGGATGCTCGGATATGAGTAATTAAAATTTTAATAAATTTCTTGACAGCACAAGCTCCATCAGAGTAGTCCAGACCAGGACCAGGATGAAGAGTGGAGCCATCAGCATCATCATCATCAAAATCATTTTCTCCAGTGCACTTCCCCATGAACAAGGCAAACAACACCACACTCCTTCCATTTTTCCACGCAGAAGGAAACAACAACATTAAGTTTAACATAATCCTTATAAATTTGATGAAAACGAAGCTGAGTTGAGAGCTCGCGATGATGATGATGATCATGATGATACTTCGTTAAAGGATTCGTACATTACGGGAGAGCAGGGTTTCCCTTCCCTTCCATTTTCACATTTTTTTCCTCTCATTTTTCGAGAAAAAATTGTTTTTTCTTTTGGCCTAAGCCATCATGATATTTTCCCCGAGAACACACTTCTCCTCCGACTCTTCCATGAAAAATTACATTCCGCGTGTGTAAAAGCTACTCCAACAACGATAACACCCAGCCACGACCATCAGAGAAAAATGGATGGAGATGGAGGGCTCCAGCCATAATTGCTATAGGCAGAAGTTGGTCTTGGTGAAAAAAGGTTTTTCTAGAAGAGAGACAAGATACAAAGTATGAAATGTGAAGGATCATCTTAATTTTAGTTTTCCATGAAGTTTTTCCCCTCTCCAGGGCTTTTACAACAGTTTCCTCCTTTCTCTCCTAATATTATCTCCTTTTTTATGACGAGGCACAGTAACAGAACACTCTTCTAGTCAGAGAGCGATGGAGTAGTAGTAGTAGTAGGCTTTCACTCCACCGAGGTATGCAATTTCGTCGAAAAAAAATTTACTTTGGAAGTCAAAAAAGCCAGGGAGAAGGATTTTTTTTTTCTGGAGGAAGGGAGCAGCGAAAAAGGAAATGATGTTGATAGTGATGGAGAAAATGAAGCCCAATTTGTTCCATGTCAGAGACATAATGTGATGGCACAAGAGGCTCGGCTCATTTGCTTGTTAACGATGTTACTGCAGAAAGCGAAAGCCCCTGTATCGTATCGGTGGACTATGACTTTTTCGCTACTCTCAACAAAATTAATGAAAAAAAAAACGAAATGAAAGTGAAGCTCGATGCCATACTCGGAGCTCGAGTTGTTAAGAAGAAAAATGGAATTTCTACTCCGTCGTCAGCGAATAATTTTTTTACGGGAGAGTTACCTTAACATAAAAAAAGGAATAACAACAATACACTCTGCCTGCCTGACTGACTCTGCTCCATCGCATCGTGTCGTTATCGCTCCTGATAAATGATTTACAATAGACTGCCTGCCTGACTGACTCTGCTCCATCGCATCGCATCGTGTCGTTATCGCTCTCCTGATAAATGATTTACAATAGATGAGCCCCAACAAATCACTCGTTCCCATTGCCCGGGTGAGAGACAATCAAGTTTTTTTTGCGTGCTCATATTTTCATTTCGAGCTCCCAGCCTGGATAGGTACCCTATCGATATTTTCGCCAGAAAGTTGATGCACCTGTTATCCAGACAGAAATTGCCTTTTTTTCGCGAAGGAGCTACTTATACATACTTCACAATTACGGTGGAGTGTAATTCAAAATCAACATTTGCATTAGAGAAATCATGTTCACGAAAGGAGGAATCAAATCTGGACTGAGACTAGAAAGACCAATTTTTAAAAAAAGGATTCATCCACTTATTTATTATTACAATGTGCACAATTTTTTTCGGTTGGTCCCACGATCCCGATTCTCAGACTCTCCGTCTTGATTTCTGGGATTGCGTTTTGATATTTGCATGTAAATAGTCGAGCCATCAATTACAGTCGTGTTGGGCTAGTCAAGTGTGGAAAAAAACTCGATATTTTTTTCTTCCTTCGTTACACAAATGCAGATAAGATGCACAAAATATAAGCCAAAGGATGATTTTTTTTGAAGGAGGAGGATCGTCCAAGTCAGGGTTCAAAGAAATCTCGGAATCATAAACGTCAGACGAGGCCACTTGGCCATGTAAATAGATAGTTAGTTGGTTTGATTGTGGATTTTATCAAACCAAGTTGAAGTTGCTTCTTCAAAGAAGTAGAAGTATAACTTTCATTCTTTCGCACATTTCCACTCAAAATTCGGAAATCCCTTTGGCTCTTTTATTGATAATGAAATATGATCAGATCAGATCAGATCTGCAAGAATGCATATGAAAGCATGAAATGAACGAATGAAGATGATGGAAGGACCTTGAGATATTAAAAAGTTTTTAGGACCCGTTCTCCTCCAAGCCATAGGGGGTGTTATAGCGTTTTTCGTTTGATTTCCATAAACCAAATTGCACATTTCAATTTTTTATGATTTTATTTGCTCTCGGAGTCGGAGATAATCTTAAAATCACTTGCAATTCGGGATTCCATCCTGCAATAAAAATGGGATTTTATGAGCTGCCTTAAAGCACAAAATGCCAAGCGAAACGGTTCATCGAGAAGGTGTATTGCGGTGATTGTGTCAGGTGGAATTGCCACTAACGACCAGAGGATGGGAGGGAGGATGGAAAAGTCAAGTCAACTCGTGAAGGATTGTACAGTGTACTCGTCCTTTCGCAGATTATTAAATGAGTGATGCAAAATCACGATGACAATTTGGCTGAATTCGCTCCAGTGAATCAGACTTGTATTTACTATTCAATGCACTCACTGAAAAAATAACGAGCGGTGTGGCAAAAAGGATCAAGTAGTAGTGGTAGTTCTGCATCAAGAGGGAAAAACCAGTATGGACTGTATTCACTGGATTTGTATGGGGGGATTTTTCTAGATTCAGGAGGAAAAACTGGTTCCTCTCTCACGGAAAAAAGCAATGATGCATGTAGAAAAAAGATGTAGTCCCCACAACAACAACCACTTACGTAAAAAATGCAACTGACACAGCTTCATTCTAATCAAGTGTATGAGTGTGCACCTTCCTTCCACCCAGCGCGAAAAAATCTGTGCATCAACAAAATTGACGAAAATGACGAGCAAGATCAACTTTCGATTTCAACAATGCAATCCCAAAAAGCTTTTTGTCCGAGGGGGAGAGTACAATTGTCCAGACGAAAAAACCGCGAGGATAGAGAGGAACTGGACAGCTGCAAAATAATTACCTCGCAATGGGATGATCATCATGATGATGCTGATGGTTTTTGATAAACAACGTTGCAAAAACCAAACCAGATTTTTCGTGAAAGGTGAAACGACGATCGAAGTTCATCTGAAAATGGATCGGGTTGGTTGGGTGAGATGCATGGGAAAAGAGATCATAACACGGGCAAAAATTACCTCTTTAATGTGGAGTAGTGGGCTGGACGCAATAAAGTAAAATGTCGGCTTCTCCCACAAAAAGATTGGAATCGCGAAGGCATTTTACTCATTAAGAAGGGAAATTAGAGGAGAAATATGCCTCTTTAATGTGGAGTAGTGGGCTGGACGCAATAAAGTAAAATGTCGGCTTCTCCCACAAAAAGATTGGAATCGCGAAGGCATTTTACTCATTAAGGAGGGAAATTAGAGGAGAAATGTTTTCCACATTAAGTTACATTAGATTTAATTAGATATTGTGATGGGAAAAATAAGAAATCGGAGAGTTTCGGAGTTTATTATCGTCATCATCATCACAGGTTTTCGCTCTTGTTGAACGAGACATGTGACATGTATAACAATTAAGTTTGATTTTTAAGAGAAGTTCAGAACAAGTTTCGGTGAAATGAAGTGGAAATCAATCTCGATTGTTTTTTCTCATAGTGGAGATGCGATCCGATGACAAGTCATTAAGGATAATGGCCTTGGGGAAGTGTTTGTTGGTGACGTCAACCAAGGAAAAAAACTTAGATCAGATCAAGGCTATTTCACTTCGCACATGGATTACCATACATCGGCAAAACTCATTTTTGTGACTTGGATATTTTGAAGGAAGTACGGATTACTTAAGTTTCCTCGTACCAAAAAAGCGACGAGTGTGGTCGACCTTCAGCTGCGAAGCATGAGGAAGTCCTCCTCCTTCAAATTCAAGTGCCCTCCCCATTCATCGGTTTACAAGATGTTTCTATTCCTACCCACCAGTGTTTTTGTTGGCACCGAGCAAGGAGGAAGATTTTTTTCGCATTGTTACCGACACCGGCCATCACAGCGAGGAAAAAAATTCTGGAAGTCACGCAAGTGCAAGTGGTCCACAAAATTGCATGCGTCTGGTCTAGCTTGGTCCAGTCCTAAAAACGCGATTTGGCTATGAGCCATCCGGCAGGAGGACTTGGAGGTAATAAAGACAAATGAACTTTGGAGATGATGATGGGATAGGGAGCATGTTCGATCAGCACTCACGCACTAATACTCATCCCCTCTAACCAAACACTTGGTACAGATTATGCAAATAGACCTGCATGCAAATATTAAAAATGTAACAACTAAATTTAAATTAAAAAAAAATTATTATCTCCGGCCACACTAATGAAGCTGGTGGTGTCGGTTAAATAATCAACTAAGAATTTTAGATAGCTTCATTTAATCAGAGAAAAAATGGGAATGAATGAGTCAATGAATTAGATTCCATTCGAACAGAAGAGGTCAAGCTTTCCCAGTCTACCTACCGCGATCCAACTCAAAAAAATACGATAGTGTCCGTGCAGCGAACTTTCAAAGTGTGTGTGTTTTTGTGTGGAGGAGTCCTTTTTTTCTGACTGTCAAGTGCCAATCATTCTTGATTTTTTTTTCATTCTGTCCAGTCGTCTTCCCTATCCCTGAGTAATGTAATGAGTGAGTCCCTCTCCTCCATGATGATGGACATTCATGTCTCACGATGAACACTGATGTCTGCCACCATTATCATCATCATCAAAGGATTTTTTTCCAGGGTGTAATTATCTCGGAGAAAGAAAATTTCATACAAACAACGGCGCAGTGCATGCATAAACACCAAGTCACGAAAGAGACTTGACACGACGACGGCGAGGAAAAAAATAATTCTTAGTTAAACTCGCCTCCTTCATTTGCATATACACTGTTACTCACCAACTCATAATAAACACTAGAGTTTTCATTAAAGCCGCAGAAAATACTTAATCATTTTTTTCCGGCTAGCTGGAATTGAGTCGATATTATTATGTGATATGGCGCAGGAAGCACTCGTGCCTCCTCCTCCCCTGCGTACCCAACTATATATCTACGAAACATCGCCTTTTTTTATTCCTTGTCATTTGAAAGAAAGGAAAACTCAATTATTCATGACGTGTTTTTTCGTGGATTGGATTGAAATGGATTGACGCGCGTGATTGCTTTTATCCGATGATGCGCCAATCAGCACTCATTCCAAGCAATGATACAAAGTCGGTGCGTTATGATTACTTGAGTGTAGTGGTGTGTGCGGGGCTTCAAGCATTTTTTTAAAAACAGCACCCATCACTTTTTTCCACTTCTCCCTTCATTCATATTCATGTGGAGAGTGACACTGACGATAATAATGATGGTGGTGGCAGGGAAGGTTCAATTTGAACCGTCATTCTTAATTTAGACATCGTCATGGAATATGCGGACTCAAGCCCAAGCACTAGCATACCCAATCCACAAATCATGATTCAGTTTTTTTTTCAAGTAAAGACCCTGAGAAAAAAATAACAAGCTGGGGTGGTTAGTGGTCATTGGTCACATCACATCGCATTTTGAGCCTTACAGGATGTGCCGCCTTGACGAAAACTGCATTCGTTTCATACAATACAAAAGCTGAGTAGAAAAAATGACAATTTTTTATGACCATGACTACTTAGCTGAACTGTCTATTCCGGGTTGTTTACTGCGTTCCGCTATTTTTGCCTAATTATTTGTGGAAGTACTAAGCCCGGTCCCATGAGCAACTTGCTCAATATTCCGGTTTAATTTCATATTCATACGAACATGTCTTATATCCTCGTGCAAAAAGTAATTCCAGTCTGAGTGGATTACAAAAAATTGAATAAATAAAAGAGTCTCATGTTCCTGCGAGAAAATCAATTACTGCACCTGTCATTATATCCTCAATACAGTACATACAGTGCGCATCCATATTTATGTCATCAAGGGAGTGTTTATGAAAACTCTGAAATTCACATTGTCAGTCTGATTGCTTTGGCCGATATTGACATTTTCTGTTTATTTTTGTGAAATCCCTATAGATGTGTCAAGCCCTCATTTAAATTTTTACCGAATAAATAAATGTTGTGCCAAATACCTGATGGAAAATTTTAATTTGCTAATGTGAGGCTATCCTTCCCATAAATCTTGGATGAAGGGCGGATCTCAAGTTTGAGTTTTCTTAATACTTTTTCATTATGCATTCGTGTTTGATTAACCCCTTAAAAATACTTCAGTATTCTCGGGTAAAAACATGCGGGGAAAAAGAAGGATTAATAATAATTTCAGTTTTTCATTATTATTATTACTTATCTCTCACTTCCACCCAGCCCTATCGGATTCCCATCACAGAATTTAGTGTCCTCCTTCAACATAACCCATCCAAGTCAATTATTTTTTTTTCCTCTGGAAAATAATATGACATCGGAAAAATACATGAAAAAGGTCTGCTAGAAAAGGTTGGCCAATCAACAATCAATCCAGAAGGCGAACCATTTTCTCATTTGCAGGGGTAGGCATAAACGAGACATGTCCTAAAAAATCGAGGGCTCAATTTTTCCACATTTTACCCAAAAAGTTGTTCCTTCTCATTGCCCATGTTTGCTCCTCCTGTCATGGATTGGGACTACCAACCAAATTAAAATGGAGGACAATAACTCCAGTAATTGTAACTTACTTTATAGGAAATGGTAACATGTAGCATGGAAAGAACTGACTTTTGTTTTTGCTTCACCTTCCCTTTAGCGTATAAAAAAATTATTGTTTGCGTATGTGGCCCCACTCTAAACCCACCCACCATCCACGTGAAGGAGTGAGTGAACGAGGGAGGTAGAAAAAATCACTTTAAAATCCTTATTCCCAACAATCTAAAGATAGTGCTTGTGCTCATGTCAGTTTTTGTCATGCAACGAAAGGGCGTTCCCTTCTCGGTAGACTTGGGATTAGGACTCACGTCACATCATCATCACCATCATCATACGGTATCGTATCGTCATCGCTAAAAAGAGGAACCTTTTTCCACGGAAGGGATGAACCTTTTGAATTCCCTTTTTTCTCCTTCGGTTCGCTCTCCATTTCATTGGAGAAAATGGGCCTTTATTGGGTAAACACCGGGCGTGAAATGAACGTGCCCATAAAACTTAAGGATCATTTTCCCGAGCTTTTTGTTGGTTTACTTACTTCAGTACATTATTATACTGGGAGACGGAGCACACAAACCACGATTAAAAATGTAGGGTATGTGCAAAGGTAGAATGGTAATTGGAAAAATGAAGATTATGCATAAACCATGAGCCATTTTCAGGAGGACCCAGCCATCCCATTTTTACGGGGACATTTCCCTTCATTTACATTTAAAAAGTTATTTTTACCGAGGAGTCCACCAATAAAAAGGAAGGGAGCTCAAGTCCTAAAAGGATGATATAATACCCCACTAATACTAATACCAACAGGAAACACTGTTCTTAATGAAAATGCATGGTGGGAAGGAGCCTCCTTAGGTTGACATCCCGCCCCACCACCCCTCATATACATTCATTATCTCCGCGAGGAATTGAAATGAGACGTTAAAGATGACCTTTTCCAACACCGGAAAAAAATATTTTTCGGCCAGAAGGTCTCTCTCCTCCCAAGGCTTTCGGGGAGAAGTTAAATATTTTTTAAGTTGTGAGTAGTACCGCAGTTTTGTGAGGAAGTTTGCCTTCAGAGGAGGGATATGACTTTTAAGTAATCATTTTCCCAGGTAGGGAAAGCATACGCGCACAATTTTAGGAAGAGTTGAGTTGAGTTTTTTTCTCTCTCCGTTTTTAATATCCTCCAAAGCCAAGTCACTAGAGAGTACCGTGAAGTTTTTCCCTTATCCTTTCCAAGCATCATAATAATCAAGATGAAAGTTTAGTTGGAAAAACTCGGCTCCCCATCTTTTCCCTCTGAAAAAAGTTGCTTTCGCTTTTTATAATATTTTCTCATTTTAAGAAAGTGCTTTTTTAGAATGATGCTACTACTAGACACTACTAGATGTTCCCTTTCTTGGAGAAAGGCTTAAATTCATGACGTATCCTTTCTCTTTTCTTCAGCTTGAAGGGGAGCGAGCCAGATGAGATGTGCTTTTTTGAACCCGGGGAATTTAATTTGAATTTCGTTTCTTCTTTAAAAGTTAAATAAAGTCAAAAAAGTATATGCCGCTCACTGGCAGGGTGTTGTTGGGAGCAGGCATTCCGTTCATTTTCATAATTACAAGGTTCTCAGGTAAAAGGCTCTATGACCTCAGAGAAGAATTTTACGAGGCTCTCCGTAAAAAGAATTTTTGCCTAGTGTTTTGCTTGCTACCATTCCACTTGAAGTCGTTATAATTCCCGCAGGATGGGAGAGAGAGAAGGAAAAAAATAAGGAGGGAATATTATGAGGAGGAGGCGGTATATGTATACGCTTAAATTTGAATGGGACACAAAGGAGAGAGTAGCAAGTAGGTACACAAGAAAAAGAAGAGGGAATGGTTCGAGTAGGAAATACATTTCGGGGAAGATGAGGTAAGGCACATGTTCCCTGTGGCTATGTAAGACTTGGAAGAAAATTAGAATTTTTGATAGTGCCTCTTTGCATATAAAAGATACTCGGTAATGGAAAAAGAAGAGGAGAAAAGAAAATGATGGAGGGGATTAGGACGGTCCCCCTCCACTTAATTTTTCGGAGCGAAAGAGAAAATGGAAAAATTCAGGCATGCATACCTGAAAAAAAAATTGGAGGAAAGGAAGAGACAGAGTACTAGATAGTGGATTCGTTGGAAAAAGATCTAAATCCAGGAAAAGGAGGATGAAGATGAGAATGAATGCATACGTGGATGGAAGGTGCCTGAGATATAAATAGGTACTACAAGCAGCCGAACCCGCCCACTCACCATATTTTTCTGCAGCCGGTCATGCACCAACGAGAGAGATTTTGAAGGGATGTCATGACAAAATATAAGCAAGCACATTTTTCCTGCCTTGATCATCGTCATCATCATCATACGCCAATATGATATGAGGAGGAAGGTTGGCGTCTTGAAAATAAAGCAGAGTATTTTTTTCGACGTAGTAGTGGAGAGAAAACTAATGAGTTTTTCTAAACACACGACGACGACGACGGCAATGCGCGACGCTTCAATGTAATTTCGGAATAATGAAGGGAAGATGTAAAATTGCTAGAGGAAAATGAAAATGAATGGCGAAGATGACGAGTTTGCTGTTAGCTCATGGAGAACAAACTAAATTAAAAAGAATGCCGGCTCCTATTTCATACTAATATTATACATGTTTTCCTTCTCATAGAAGGAAAATATAAAAAATGAAGGGAAAGGAAAATTCTTTTTTTTTATATGAGAGTACACTGGCGTAGCAAAAAAGGAATTGGAGAGACTCGCAAAGTTGATGATGCTGATGGTGATGATGGTAAGGGCAAAAAAACGAAGAACGCAATAAAATGGGATGGGGTCTTGAGAAAAAGTTGAAAAGCTTCTTATATGTATCTACACTGTTTAAAAACGAATTAGAAGAAAACAAGGCTTTTGAAAAAAAGAAGAGAGAAGAAAACGAATGGAAAGCGAGGGGAGTTCTTTGGAAGGCTTAGGAAAATATAAAAAAGACTTTTCTTTGGAGAAACTTTAAAAAAGACAAGTCTCTCCGAGTCTCCTAAAAAAGTTGACGAGTGGAAAGAAAGTGAAATGAATAAAAAATAGAAAAGACTCTTTCCTCTCTCCCGTCTCAAGTTTTTTGGAGGAGGAGGAAAATAAAAAAGAGGAGAAGGAGATAGAAAATATGTGGAAAAATAAGGTCGTATATTGGAAGAAAAAGCACTACCAAAAATAGGAGAAGAGGAAGCTCTCCCCGAAAAATAGAAGTGAATGGAATGGAAAGGGAAGAGAAGTCTGAAATTTGGGGAATGAAAGGGGTCTTAAAAGATTCTTAGACTTTTTTCTTGGAAAGACAACACCAAGTCGATGACGAAATTGAGGCTCCTTGCTCGCTCCCATTTCTTCCTCGGAGAAATTTATTTTTTTGTAGTCTCCCTCCGTGCTCACTTCAGTAAATAAGGAAAGTAACAAAAAAAGAAAGAAGCAGTGGAGACGAAGTTGGAGAAAAAAAGTTGCTGCCAGAACCAGACATTTTTATTTCGTAGAGGAGAAGTTGAATTGTTGGAATGGAAAATGAGAAGTGAAATTACTTTTTCCTAAAAAAGAATGGAGCGGGCGGAATAAAAATCTGGAAGGGAATCGATAATACCACGAAAAAATTGAGAGAAAAAATTGGAAAACCTTAAGAATATGTAAATGTTCGTTAGTAGTACTCTTTTATGAGTATATCTGATAGAAAGAAATTGATTGTGCCTTGCGCCCTTTTCGCGTGAATGGAAACACTACGGGAAAATGTAAAAAAAAATCCTAGACATTTTTTATGCTTTTGTCAGGCTCAGGTCATGATTTATGCCTTAATACTATTTTACCACCTGGCAGCTCATCAGTCATTGGTTTTTTCATGGGATATTGCTACCTAGTGCAAAAATATGTAGTTTGCTGTATTCTCTGAGAAAGGCTCCTCAATAAAATGGTGAGGTGGGATCGAATAAGTATTTTGTTACCCCATAAAACCGACCTGACCGCGATAAAAATTGAATGTAAATATGTCTGTAATTGGTGCACACAAGACCACAATTTTCATTCCTTGACAGCAATTTGGCGTAATTAAATTGTTTCGAAGGTAAAAGCGACTTAGTGAGTTTAATCCAATCTCATTTTCTCCAAGAAAACGTGATGCTCAGCCCCATCCTTTTTTTTCTCACCAGGACTTCCACTCGCAATCGAATCAGTTCAGGTGAGGTTGAAAAAAATAATAATATTACTTAACTGGTTCTGGGATCATAATTGATTTGTAAGGGAACAAAGAGGCATTGAATGAAGCATTCTCATCATCCTCACCA
The DNA here is from genome assembly GCA_027744355.1 of Tyrannoseira gladiata. Taxonomy (NCBI): domain Eukaryota; kingdom Metazoa; phylum Arthropoda; class Collembola; order Entomobryomorpha; family Entomobryidae; genus Tyrannoseira; species Tyrannoseira gladiata. Next base: position 16,993 of record JAHZNH010000460.1, read on the forward strand.
TAATTATACGCATGGACTGTGGGGACCGCACATTGCGAAATGTCGAGGAACTAACTGATGGGATGAAAGTGTGGCTCAAAAATCTAATCTTTCGTAATCTCATCCAATTTATCTTAATGATCGGGTTCTTAACTCTAAAATGTTTGACCTTCCCAGATGAAAAAAACGGAGCCATGATCAGTTGTTTGGCCATTTGAAACCCATACGTTTGAAGGTGGCACCCTAGAGCTGCCAAAATAATGTATCTACCTGCGTAGCTGCCAGCAACACTCTGGCCCTCTTTGACGTGAAATGTCTGGAACTGATGAAAAAAAAACTCGCCAGTAAAGTGTCACGTGCAAATAAATAACAGGTCCCGTCATTGATGCTGATGACCTTTTATTCGCAAATGGGAATCGTTTCGTACATTATAAAACGATTTTTATGGGGGCATAAAGTCGAGCATGGCTTTTATCATGATGTGGACTCTTTCCAGGGAGTATGTAATGATCATCGTCTGATGTTCCTATTTCAATTGCATGCAATAACGACTCTCCTTCAGTTACCGTAGGATTCTTTCTGAATTATGTTGATTTTTGTTCTTCGGAAGGTGATGGGCCCAGTTTGCATTGTAGATGGCACTTTTTAAAGTGCTATGCGCATTGTTTATAAATTCAAAGGCGGAAGAACGCCCCAGGATCGGTAAAATTGCAGTCAACTTTAAAAAAAAAAACAAAAAATCATGGTTCAACACATGTTCTACCATTCAGCTGGGTGACCACCATTTATTTCATCCTGGTAAGGATAACCAAGGAACTTCATTCATTTTCTTAGAACTGATCCCGGGAACATACATAAATTGGGCCTGCAGCTGTTATGGCAATGCGTTGCGTTGCATGCATAATTTACATTGTGATACACCATTACATGCACGCAGATTTTTTTGAGAAGGTACATAATGAGTTGGATAATTTCATTATTCAAATATTTTTTTCTCATTATGTAATTTGGATTTCAAAAAAATCGGATTTTTAAATTTCAAAAACCTGCGGCGAAACGCCTAATGTATGGATTATGTAAAAGTCTGGTTACTCTGTCTTTCTACCCCAAACTGATTCTATCTTTCACAAAGAGTATTATTTGCTACTGGAAGTGTCCAGTCCTGTTCCTTCTTCGAGGGAGGGAATTGCTTTATTATGCGAGTAGCCTCCATCCATAATCATTTGCATTATTGGATTGAACGTGAAGTGTTTATCAGTGAGATCAGCTTGTTAAGAACTTGATACATGGCTTTATCCACGGAAGATCCAGTCCAGTGCTGCGACAACAATCCAAAGTCAGAGCTAAGCCAAGTTGCCCGTGTAAAACAAGCTTGTTCTTCTTCCTCTCACTCATTTCCTTGTTCCTTGGCTCTGGGAAAAACAATCATCAGCCAGTCCGAGACACAGCTAACAGTGGTCGAGCTGCTTTATCAAGCTTCTCAAATTTCGATTTCATTGTTTTCCGGAGGAAAACACAGGAAGGTGGACATGGAACAATGAACAATAACTCAGGTCATTTTTCAAATCCGCCGCTACGTAACGCATCATCAAGAATAAATAGAAGATGTATGTCTTCCGATCATTATCTGCGATGATCTTTCTTGCCGAGACAAAAATCAGCGAATTCAAGCCCAGTAGTACAGCACCTTGACTTTGCACTCCCCGACCGAAAACGTATTAATTGCCTGTAGATCATCCCCCGAAAACGTGGTACCCACTTCAACTTTCAGTTCTAACGTCGCATCAAAGCTCAAAAAATATGAGAAGCCAATACGTCCTCGTCGTCATTACTTATGCGAAGGCTAGAAACTATCCTACGCTCCCTTCCTTTTTCTGGGGTTCTTCCATAAACAAGAAATTACATTATGGATGCATACAGCCATCACGATCAACAGCACCGCCACCATTTTCTTTAGTCTACTTGGTGCAATACGATGCGGCAACGTGCCTACCTTCCACTGTTTATACAGTGTTGTATGTACCCCCAGTAAATATTACGGAAGCAAAAAGTTTGTTATCTTCTAGCCACATGGAGAACTCATTTTTCCTCTAAAAAATTTCCCCCTTCTTTCTCCCCGAACCATAAGTATATATATTTTTTTCTCCCTCTCCTCAGCTCAGAAAGAACTGAACTCAAGTGAGAGAAAAAAAATATTTGAGAAGAGAGTGAGTTGAGTCGAGTCGAGTGGAGAAAAAAAGTGATCGATAAAGTTCATTTTTCGGGAGGAAACACCACGCCACACCATACCAAGCAAGCCTCCACCACCACCAACTTTCTTCTTTTTTTATAAGCGCATGTGTGTCAGACGAAGAGAAAAAAAGCATTTTGACGACCGACCGTCGTACCAGTATAAAAAATGAAGAAATAAATGAGAGAGCGAAAGCTAGAGTTTTTTTCCTTTGGAACATATGTAAAGAAAATAAAAAAGAAAGGAAGAGGCTTGCTTCATCGTCACCAGAAACAAACACGAGTGGATGGAAGTGAGTGAGTGGAGGGAAGAAAGGGGGAAACTTTTTTCTCTACTTATTCCATTCCATTCCATTCCATTCCAGAAAAACTTTTTTGTCCTTCCCAAACTACTTACTTTCCCTATCAGAAGAAGAGGGAAAAAATTTCTCTGGCGTCTCCATTTTTTTCTCCCGAAAATTGCCACATGCTTACATTCCTCCCTGCAGTATAGACGGCGATGGGGAAGATAAATATCGGGAAAGTGTGAGGAAGGCACATAAAAAAGTACATGGCCAAACATATGTAAAGAAAATAAAAAAGAAAGGAAGAGGCTTGCTTCATCGTCACCAGAAACAAACACGAGTGGATGGAAGTGAGTGAGTGGAGGGAAGAAAGGGGGAAACTTTTTCTCTACTTATTCCATTCCATTCCAGAAAAACTTTTTTGTCCTTCCCAAACTACTTACTTTCCCTATCAGAAGAAGATGGAAAAAATTTCTCTGTCGTCTCCATTTTTTTCTCCCGAAAATTGCCTCATGCTTACATTCCTCCCTCCAGTATAGACGGCGATGGGGAAGATAAATATCGGGAAAGTGTGAGGAAGGCACATAAAAAAGTACATGGCCAGGCCATACTTTCTTAAATCCAATTCATGCTGGTCCCCCAAAAAACTTTGTTTTTCCTTCCTCTTCGGAGAGCGGAGTGGAATGGCTCATGCGACAAAGTAAAAAAAGAAAGACAGTAGTAGCGGCAGCTAATATTCATACCAGCAATAAAAACCTATGTGCATTATATACTTAAATGGTGTAGGGGAAGAAGCAAGGGATTAAAGCGGATTTATCTGGAATGGTTTTTACGTGATAGTGATGTGATTTAAAAAATGCTTTTCGCGAAAAACACGAGCCCAGAGTTTTCCTTCACTTCCATTATTTTTATGACCTGCTTCGCAAGTACACAAGACAAAGACACACACACATATGCTCCTCACAGCGGCGGAGACAATGCTCCATGCTCAAAGCATCCTAGTATGAATGCATGTATCTAATTTTCTTCTCGTTTTTTATTCCACCAACATCCGCGACTCCGTCCAAAGCAAAAAAACAATGCATGAATGAATGAATGAATAAAATAGAGGATGCACACTCGCTCACTCAGGCACATTGCAGAAGTCCCTTCGAGATAAAAACAGAAGTTTTTTCTGGAAGAAGGCAGCCATAAAACCCAGTAAATACGCCAACGACAACACAAAGTAATAATAATAACATCACCATACCATCCCATCCCCATTTCTACTCTGCCCCTGGAAGAAAAAAGGAAGGAGTGGAATTAGTTAGTTCGAAAAAAATACGATGCTCCTTGCTCATACATTCATCCAAGGAGGAAGGAAGAGATGGGGGCAAAAATCTTTATTTTTTTTCTGCGAAATGCATTTAGAAACGATAATTTCCGACGTTGCCTTCGAGTGTACTTACTTACTGAATTACAACATCCCTATTTTTTATGCCTCTGACTTCTCTAATTTTTTTCTTACTTTGCATAGAAGAAAGAAGCTAGGGGAAGTGAAGTCAGACCAAACCAGACCAGGCAAGGCCAAGCCAAGCCAAGCTAGACCCATCACCATTACCATTACAGACACTGCTCAAGTATTATATATTTTTTGTGTGCCGTACTTGTGTTTCCCCCTAATACCATCTGCTATAGAGCTCCACACTCTTAACTTTTTTATGCTGGAATTGCTGTAAAAATTGGAGAGAAGAAAAAAAGACGAGGACGATAGAGCACTACTGAATACAAGTAGAAGTGGTAGTGCTCCATCCAACCTTCTTTTTTCCCCAAGTTTCCTCTCCCTCGCCTCTTTCTTTTCATACTTCACTTCCCCGTATAATGACTGCGGAGAGTAGTGGCGCTGTAGACCTTCCACTTTTGTATAGACTTCCTTTTTATCCTTTTTTTATTCCATCTTGATGCTCGCTTTTTTCCAAAAAAATCTCTGGAGAAAAAAGAAGACTAGAGCATGAGTCAAGAGGGGAGGAATCGTTTTTTCCCTCTTGCTCTGTTCCCTCTCTCTCTCTTGTCGTGTCAATATCGACCCGTTTTTTTATCACTTAAAAAACTCTTTTTTTCCTTGGCCTGAAGCAGAAACTGTGCAGCAGCAAGCAACCATCACATCGCCATAATGCTCTTTGTACACACGATCAAATAAAAGAGCGATAAAAATGAATTGCTTTTCTCGTTCCTGCTTTTCCCTTATCGATTTTTTTCACTACCCCGTGGTACTACGCTTAGATTTTGATCTTGTGAAGAAGCAGGAGTAAGTTAGTGTTGGTACTTGGTTAATACGATTCAATAACCAACAATTTTTTGGAGGAAAGGTGTTTTTGAAGAAGTAATGAGTACTTGAAATCATGAAATTTTTCGTGCGTTTTTTCACCCTTTCCTCCATTCCGGTTTTTTAGGTGAGAAAGTATCCCGATCATAATTATGATTGGACACTTTATTAGTGAGGAATGCAACTGGAAAAGTGCTCATTAGGCGAGATGCAGTGCAGCTCCAGTGCAAATGCAAGGAATTCTTCGAGTTTCAACAATTGCCAATTAGCATATTTTTTTGGAGACATGTCTCAGTCTCGCCTCAAAAACGCAAACGAGCGTCCCCTCTAGACATCCCGAACTGGGGAGGACTGGTTCGGTTTCATATAAACTATACTGATGCGAACATAGAGTCCCAACTGAAAAACAAGTTTCCACCATGCTTGGTCATGATGCATGTCGATGCAGCGGGAATGGCCTTTTGGCAGGGAGGCAAGGTTACTTCTACTACTATTCCTTCGATGATCCTGACAGAGTTGGTTGGCGGATGCGTTGCATTTTGCAAGCGATTTTCCCCATTTATGGCAACACCTAACTCCTTCCCTGTGTGTGTGTTGTGGCTGATTAATAATTAATTTTGACGGGACTCGTGTGACGGTGATGCAAGGTAGAAAAAAAATTGTGACGGTGACGGGCTCTTTAATTCACGGCTCTTTGAAGAAAAAAATAAGTCTCATCATAATATCATATCCCACCCACCCACACGCGCAAGATCCTGCAGGAAAAGATATTTTGCTCGCATCATGTAACCTCACACTCCAAAGCATGTGGTGAAGGCGAGATGATTTGACAAGCAGCGTTTGACAAATTACAAGCTATCGCTAATTCTGAAGTCGGTGAAGTGCTAAGCGCATTATCTTATTTCGAAAGAGTGTAATTCGGACGGAGCTTGTAGTTTTCTTATTCAGGTGAATGTATTTTTGACATTGTGCATCACATCAATCATGCGAAAATCATGGGTTATCAAGCTATCACTAAACCACTCACTTGGGAATGGAGGCTGATCCCTCTGCGAAAATGAATTGTGCAAATTTTTACGTCTTCAGACTTAGATAAATTGCTGTTTAATTCCCTGCACGGCTCACTCGACCTTCCCCAATAGAGAATTCTGATTGAAAAGCTCTTTTTAAGGTATCGGCCCCCTGAAAATTGGCGATTGAAATGGGTACGGCCACACACGAAGACAAGACGAAGGCGGTTTCCCTACTACTGAAAGCTTTTACTAAATCATCACGGACACCTTTTGATGCATTCGTGATCACTCACGAACGAACCAAGAGTTTTTTTTTGGCTATGCTAAATTAAATCCATCGTGGCTGCTCCCGAAAGGCGATTTCAAGTTGAAGGTCAGAACCGCAGCTCAACAAACCGCAGGCTCGCTTGCACCCAAACTGCATTTGCTCCAAATCCTCGTGAACTGTCCTCGAAAATGGAGATCTACAATCTACAATTCAATTATGCTGCCTCCACTCTCGCTACTTGTTGGTGGTGTCGTTGCACCGCATTTTTATTGTCTTTTGATGTCTTCCCTGCACGTATCAAAGGTATTTCTCCCTATTGATCATTTCTGATGATGGTGCTGGGCCATGGGCTAACCGCCGGCATACTAACTGACTGTGTAACTTACTCTTGAATACTTACATGAGTATTTTTGCATCGACACTCTTGCCAGAAGAAGTGATGTAGTGGTGGAAGCCGAGCCTATTTTTGCACGCCTATTTTTCTGTCCAACATATGTTCTCCGGTTTGGGGCTAAACCGTATACCATACCGAAACGAGAGCGATTCCTCTCCCTCTCATTTGATATAAAAAAAAGTTTGCCTGCTCTCGGCTCTCACCACCATCGCCACCACTACCGCAGCCAAAATCACTCTGAATGTGTTTGAACAAAACGGTTTTTGCGTGAAAATGTTACTTCATGAATGTGTGTTCTTCTGTCCTCCCAACTCAACATGTGCGTATGGAATGGATTGTAGCGAGTGGACTGGACTCATCCCAAAATGCGAGTAAGCTTCAAGGGACACATTTCTCACGTATTTGTTTGGGATGAAACGGCTCAGCTCTCGGGAAATGCATCGCCCTACACCGCACCGCAGCCTATCCCATTGCATCCTACTCTAATTCAATTCATGGGAAATAATTGTGTCAGTGCCCGAAAGAGAAAACGGGCGAATCCCATAAAGTATGAAAAGTAATTGCCTCACGGTCCAGATCAAATTTCAACGCGGGGCCCGCTTCCTCCCTAATTGGACGAGTGAATTTAGACTTCTTTCTTTTTTGTTTGCATGCACAGAGGAAAAAGCATGTGCATGGACATGCCCTTACGTTTGACAGGTATATGCAAATATTTCGTTCGTTTTCAAATAAATACTCGGGGGAACGGAGAGTAATGATTGTTATTGACTTCACCACATCACTCACTCACTCGCACTTCGTCTTTTTATGGGCATATATGACTAACGAATCATTGCCATTGCTGCTGACCAACTGCTGCTGTGACTGTGCTCGCCCTATCTATTTGTTCGGATGGCTCAACTCACTTTCCCTAATCTTGCGGCAGTCACGTCACTCTGCTGAAGCAATTTCATTTTTACTACTTGAGTACCTTCCCTTTTGAAGGATTTATAAATTGGGGATGAATGTGATTATGTCATCATGATGGACAGTAATGTCCTCCAGAGTCTTGGGATCTGGTTCAGCTCTCCTAGAATCTGATGAAGGTGTAAAAAAACCTTATCTCCGAAAAATTATTTGATTCATGGAGATGCGAACGTTGCAAAAAGTGCACCTGGCTCCTTCTCTCTCCGTTGATTAAGTTCTGCGAGCAGCGCCGCACTAGACGTTAATGCTTTTATCTGGAGGTAGTATGAATAAAAATCCATAAAAAATGATGATGATGACGATGTCGACGAAGATGGCCCAAAGGGTCTCACCTACCTACAGAGCCTGTCGCTCTTGTCAAACACGACGTGTGTGGAAAGAAAATTTATGCAGTACGAATGTGTCGTAAAAAAGTGCACAAAGGGGAATCCCTATGTCTCCAGACATTGTTGATGAAACAATGCTCCCCCAAGCTCTCTCTTTATTACTGGAGGGCACAATAAAAACCCGACAAGCATTTTTTGCTCATTCACAAAATGCCTTCCGGATAAGCAAGTAAAAGCAATAATAATAATAATATTATTAATCTCTGAAATTCCTAATCCATTAAGCCCCCATCTTGAAAAGTATTCATTCGCTTATCACGAAACCAGATAAGGAGAGAAAAGTTGCTCCAATTTAATAAAAGCAAGAGTCCTCCAAGCCAAGTAAATACACACATTCAAATTTTTTTCACCACATCAACCTAATGCGTAATTTCCCTAGTGGTATTTACGCAACATTTCTCAAGAAAAATATTCCTTGGTCGAAGAATGAGAAAGGTGATATATCTTAATCTCAAATTTTTAATGGTGGGGGAGGCGTACCCCACAAGAAAAAGTGCCTTGACAAGGGAGAATGTTGATCCTTGTTGTGATAACATGCACAAAGTCAATAACACGCATGACATAGTATTCCTGACTATTCTCCAGTTTTGTCGTCATTTCTTTCATGTGTATGATTGAAGAAAGAAAGAAAGATTTCTACATATTTTAGGACAACACAACTTAGCCGAAAAAAATTCACATCGTGGAGTCTACTCCACGTTAGTGAAATGATATCGTAGATCATAAACTTCATTAACCTTTACTGTTCTTCTTCCTTCTGCTTTCTTTTGCACCTGTTCAGCCTATAAG
>JAHZNH010000461.1:0-14635 GCA_027744355.1 Tyrannoseira gladiata
ATTTCCAGACTCATCGACATTAAGCATCGTTTGGTGCTGTTGCCAACATTATAGTCTTACGACGCAAGCTTTAACTTATACATGTTTATTTTAATTCATTGACATTGAATTGAATATTTTTTCTAATAATTAAAGGAAACTGCTGCAAAAAGGATCATGCAATGATGAATTCTTCTTTTGTCCTAAGTAGTTCCCTCAAAAGTACAAAATGCTAAACCAACTGAACATCATCATCGTCAACCTTATCTGGTCATATATTCGTCCTTGTACCTCAGTCAGTACAAAGAACTAATGGCAAGAAAAATAGTGAAAAAATACTCTGATATAACATAACCCTTTGGCATTAGCTATCTCTCTACCACACTCACCTTAATAAAAAAAATAACCAGCAGACGTTTCTTACATATTGCTTCTCCTTTTACATGCTTCGCGTTCTTAATGTTGGATGATTATAATGAGGAATTGCTTTATATAACAATCTCCAATTAGCTAATCCATCAGCGCTGCTGCCAGAACTATTTTGGCGTGAATTATCATGGTCAAAGAATCTCCGCTCTTGGAATCACGACTCTATGCATGTTAAGTAACAAACAAAAAAATTACCACGATGCAGGATATGTTTTTTAAATGATTTTTTCTTACAGGAATTCATAATGTAACAAACATCCAATTTCTTGGGGTTCCGTGTGTGCATCTCATCCTTTTCCTTCTCAGTCGTTATCAGATTATTTTGCGAAACCTACAAGAGCATCACTTAGAATGACCGTATAATACAGGCGGCGTCGTTAGCTCTGGGAAGTTTGTCTCTAGAATTTGCTATGAAGCTTTAATGTTTCGTGTTCTTGAAATTATTCTCAGAATCCTTCAAATCGTATTCCTAATAGCGTGCGTTACTGCGTGAGTATTTTGCAAGACAACTAGTAATCGTGATGACTTTCAAGAATACATACTCACAGAAGTATATAATGTATCTGCATGATTTTCTGCACTCATATGGGGATTCTCTTCTCTGTTTCCCTCGTCTGGTTTCGTCTTGCATTTGCATTGATATCCTCAAAGTGATCGGTTATCATAAAACTATCACACGGGCCAATATCCAGTTTTTTGTATGCATGAATTCACATTCCCATTCTCTTTCTTCGTTCAAAAAAAATGTGTCTGCAGTTGAAAGCTTGATGATCATAGGTACTTTATACAGGTACACGCGTATTTATCTTTGGGATTCAACGGACGCGCACGGCGACTGGATGCAAAATAGATATATGTAACAAATCGTAGTTGATGAAGTAGTGGGCAGGTTTTCCTTCAAAAAATTAAGTTTAAGTTCTCTCCCATACGCCTGCGATCCATGACTAGTTTTTTTTGCTGAGCATTTACCACCAGAGTTACATGAATTTGCCAATGTTGTTTCGAAATGCAGAGCTCCTTTGGTTTAATTCATGGATATTTTCCTTATGCGCTCAAGAGCAGTGAGAATCTAGAAGTAATTACAAGCATGATGCACATTGTCATTATAAGTATTGTTTTAATCCTGATGCACGAACAAAGCTATGATAAGAACGCGTTATCCCATCATGGGGCAATTTAAGATTCAAGAAAGCATTTTGTATTGAGGGAATTGGTGTGTGTATTCTGCACCGAGAAGTATCCGTAGTATTTAGTTGTTGACCATATCATCCAAATATTCAGCTTCCACTTTTAGCTAGCTTCTGTCATCATCATCGTAGTTTTTTCCATGATGAAAAATATGATCCAGGTAGGTCTTCTTTACAGCAGAAGCCAACATGGATCTAGCTCCATATTATTTTCCCCCTTGGTTATTGCAACACTACTACTACCATCATCTCGCCATGCATGCATGGCGTATTAAGTTACAACTTTTTTTTGTCCCGAACCACACATAAGAAAAAAGTAATTTCGGTAATACTATGCCACGTTAAAAAGAGCCAACATTTTAAGCAGGATGGACTAAATACAAAAAAGCGTTCATTTGAGACGCACAAAGAAAGTATTTTTTTATCAAGCTTGAGCATGGAGTTGTAGCATGGAGACTGAAATATGTATGGATGAATATTATTATTGTGTGTGTGTTTGTCTTTAGGGGCTGGGAACATTTTTGGGATATCATGGATAAAATGTGAGGGTCCTCATTGCAAGTATTATTCCTCTCATCTGACTCTGGCTTAACAGGAGAAAAAACAACAAGGTTGCCCCGAACTCCTGCGATATGTGGTGATCTATTAAGAGAGCCAGAGTGCATGTATTTTCCTGAGATACTTATTTCTTTCCTCTTCCCAATTTTATAAAAGCTCTCCTCCTCTGCTCCTGCTTTTTTTGCCTCGGATAATAAAACAATATTGGAGTGTAGACAATTTTATCGTGTGTATGCATCTAAATACTAAAATAATAAAATATAATACTGCGAGACTACCATCAGTTTTATTAGCTACAGAGAGCGACTACCAATTGAACTTGGAGTATGAGGACTGCGACTTAAAAAGTTCTTTTGTGCATTAACTGGAAAGTTTTACTTAGCTGCTGTAATCGTTTTCAGTTATATAAACAGCTCCTTCTGAGCTGAATGCGACACAGCCCAAGGGGTCTGCCGCTGGAAATTTTGGTTATTTTTAATTGTGCACTTTTGCTATAAACTAGATATATAAACTTTGACGAGTTTTATTGAAACAGATTTTGGAAAATTATGAATTCAGCGTATTTAGCTGTCAAAGGACAAAAACTTGTTTTACATTTTAACAATGAAGTGGGACAGACTTGATTTTATCAAGCCAACATTGTAGCAGCAAGTTCTACAAGAGAAACAATAAGCCGAAGTATTATTAGAAATGAATGAGTGATTATACTGTTATGTGACGATCCAGCGCTTTTTAAATCTAAGCTGACCTAGAAAGAAACTATTTCTCTTCACAAGTGAATTATTTAAAAAAATCTTAGCCGCCTTTCCTTTTCGTGGATGTCGGTAAATACTTATCTGTGTGAACTGCGACACTTTGAATTTTGAAACTTTACTGATACACTGGATCCCATTCGACGATTAAGGTAAGCATAATTCATGCGCATTAAATCTTTTTAATTGATCCGTTCGAAATATCTTGATTTGAATACAATTATTTCATATAAGGCAAGGTTAGAAGCACATTAGAAATGCGACAATAAATAGGGGCCAATGAGAAACATTCAAAGTATCAACCAATTATGAATTTTGTGGGTATAAATATATCAAGTTCCCATTTGAGAACCAATCAAACATACTCAGCATAACATACGTATAAGGAAATGAAAGGGGGAAGAAGATGCAAAGCAGGAAGTATTGTGTGGGTTTCTCCATTTGTCCAGAGTAAAGTTTGAAAGGTCAGGGTTACTTTTCATGAATGAAGGAGTAGTGAGTAACTTATGTAAGCCATAATGGCTCGATCTGAAACTGAGACTGGTCTCTCATGAAAAGGGTTCCTCTTGAAAGCTCCATTACAGAAAAAAAGACAGGAACAACTGCTCATCAGTTGTATCATCATCGTAGTAGTAACTTTTAAGTGTGTGCCTTCAGCTACACGAGCCTTGATTGTCATTTTCATCGTAGTGAAGATCATGTCATTGCCATTGGAAAAGGATCATATTGTCATACATGTTTCTTGAATTATAGTACATTGCACGAATGCAGAATCCATTTCTTGATATGTCAATGCATATGTGTTGTAACAATCATGTAATTATACTAGATTTCGATTCCATTAGAAGACCCGGTTGTTATACATTTCGCAGCAATTTTTAATATTCGAGTTTGTCAAATATTTTCCACGTAAACGGATAAATAAAAATCAGCGTCCCTTATGCAATTAAAAGCATGATTACATCAACAAATTACTGCACGACAATATCAATTAGTATTTTAAGGAAAGGCAGATAGATACCTGCGTCAGCATATTGTAATTCAAGCCATGCGCTCGAGAAGAATTTTGTCATGAACGGCAACTTTTAGTGGCCCTGATCTTTACCTTCGTGATTGGATAAAAAAACTGGCCCTCTGAAATCCCTGAAAACTCATACATGACAATTAACTACAGAGTAGTTGCCCTGGAGACTTCGAGTAAAATGTAGTACATACTATTACACTATCAATTTACCATTTTTTTAGAAACAATTTCTCGGGAAATACACATGGCGATAAAAACAAATATTTGCGACACAACGCTTAAAAACATTTACATGCTCGGGTGAAAGATCGGTCTTGATCTATGGTAAATTTTAATGACTTATTATGTCGAGTACTCCGACGCAACGTGACAAATTCCAGTTCAAAACTGAAAACATTAACATGCTCGGGTGAAAGATCGGTCTTGATCTATGGTAAATTTTAATGACTTATTATGTCGAGTACTCCGACGCAACGTGACAAATTCCAGTTCAAAACTGTTGTGATTATTATGATGATAACGATTATTGTTATTCGGCTCTCATACTGCTTGCAAATCTTATCTTTTATTTTTGCTCCATTGCATATCATTTGTTTTTCATTTACAAGCATAAAAAAAGGTACAATAGTAATATCATTGGTCTCTCCTTATCGTTCTGATCTCATTTCAAATGAAAACGTGAAATGTACTGTTATCATCTGCGTATACATTTTAGGAGACAAAGAGAGTGTGCATCATACACGGGGATAGTGTGTTCTTCTGTCATCATAATATCGTAAACTAATTGAGTTTTATGTCATGAAATTGAAACATTAAAATATTATGTGCTTTTTGCGGGTCGATTTGCTTTGTGCTACAGTCTTTGTCTGATGTCAATAAATTCTTGGAACCGCTATCAATTACGCGTATGCAACTATGATTTTATAGTGTTCAATTTAAGTTTGGTAAAATATTTTTATCTTCGTTTTAACAACCCAAATGAAGATTTTGATATAGTATGCAAACTTAAACAGTAGCATACAATAATAAAAATGATTGCGTAAAGGAAATCAATTACAATCTTTAACCCTCAGCACAGTTTCCATGAGTTTAAGTTAGGTGCTGTATTTGTAACTACATGCAAGCTTAAAGCTAGGCATGATGAATCATCGTGCTCAGCATATAGATTTTGTCGGATAAATGCCTCTTCGCTGTGTTAAATATACGAACTAGATTCTTCTCTCCCTAAAAAATGGTCGCAACTCTATTTAGAGAGAGTTCCGTTAAATGCAAATAGATGGACGACGGTTGAACTTTACTGGTTAAAGTTCGTGTACCCATGCCAATTAAATTGACTTTGTTTAACTTGTGTCACTGCAATGTGTCCAGTAGATCAACCATGGCATTTTTGCATCATCAGTGTATTATTACGTAATAAAAGTAGGTGTGTGGACATGCATATATGACTGGAACTGAATAAAGAGTTTTCCAAAGAATGCAATATCAATACGTCATTGTAGCTTCCAATGATTCAATTGCTTTTTTCATTTCAATGTACATATTAATATTTTTAATGCATGAACCTCAAATTAGCAGGGGATTAGATTTGGCATTAGCGGTTGAAGGTCTGTAAGGGGATAAACCTTGGCTTACTCGTAATAATATATAAAAGGAAGTTTTCGATGGCGTAAGTCAATGTTGACAATTTACTTATTTGATAATTCAATAGCTTCTTTTCATTTCAATGTACATATTAATATTTTTTTATGCATGAACTTCAAATTAGCAGGGGATTAGATTTGGCATTAGCGGTTGAAGGTCTGTAAAGGGATAAACCTTGGCTTACTCGTAATAATATATAAAAGGAAGTTTTCGATGGCGTAAGTAAATGTTGACAATTTACTTATTTTGTTGATCAAAAAATTATAAATATATTACAAAAAATGCATGTGAGGTACCCATAGGTATACTCGCTTGGAAAATTAAACTGCATCTGTTGAAATATGGTGTGCGTTTTTCATGGCATTGACATTGGCATTGGCATGTGAGTTGCAAGCGTATTGAAATTAGGAATGTTAAGGTTACTAGATTACAGCGAAGCCTACACATCAAGTTAAATAAAGTACTGAGAAATGGCGTCATAACTTACATAAACGGAAGACAAAACAGCCATGCGGGCAAGGCTAAATGTGTTGAGATTCCGAAAATTCAGATTCATGACGAATCCGTGAATAAAAAGATCTAAAAATACAGATACAAATTCGACAAGGTTCGTGAAACAGTGTCAGAATCAACAACGCAGTCACGTTGCTTCAATCCTCGCACATTTTTTCTCTTCCGGATCATATTTCGGCATTTTGAATGAGCACTTACTTACCACCTACTCAATAGTATAAGAAGCCGATTTGAGGATGCAGTGTGATGGTCACATAAACATAAAACGTTTCTGCAACAGTGGCTGGGTGATTTGATAAGTTGACTTTGGATCAGGATCAATGACGAAAGTTTTGATGTCTTTGTTCACCAGCTTACATAAAACGTTTCTGTAACAGTGGCTGGGTGATTTGATAAGTTGACTTTGGATCAGGATCAATGACGAAAGTTTTGATGTCTTTGTTCACCAGCTTACTAACACGTTGGCTATGTACGTTACATTTGCATGTTCTTCCCCACTGCTACTGCTGAATAAATAGATATGCGTTGACTGTGTAGAGGTTCCGCTGCGGTTGCAATTTTTGAAATGAACAAATTGACGAAATGATAAACACGTGAGTTTATCATATTGTAATAATATGCGCCAAAAATACAACCAGACAATCATCTTTTTAGTAAGTATTGTAAGACATTTTATTGGATGAATGTAAAATGTGGTTGGTTTTTAAAAATCCAATTGCCTAAAGACGTGCAAAACCATGTATTTAAGTGCTGCGCATCGTCATGCTGGAGGTCATCTCATATCTTGCTGAAATTTTGAGATTATGCGAGTGTCGTGTTGGTTTCGTCACCATCCATATTTATTTTCTCCCAAGTTCACAATCATCATGACCTTTTGCAGCTTAAATCCAAGAAATGTTTGCCCGCAAATACTGTCAATGACTGGTTAATTCATTGCAAGAATTGATTTTACATTACACTCACTCAAGTAAAGTTTCCTGTAGCGATGAAGTACATACATATTTTGAAATTAATTGTTCAGAATTAATTTTACCGAGAAAGTAATATTGATTTCGAGTTAAATTGAAAGTTCCAGTAAGCTTCCTGCTGGAGCTACGTAAATGCAGTTAGTTTTTGCTGCTTTTGCTACTACCTACTACTTAAGTTTCTTCATAGCAAATCGACAGGCATTTATGTCATATTGAATAGGAGCTTAATTTTGGCAACCATTTACGTCATTCTGCTTTATAGCTTTCATCGATGCGGAAAAGATTCAGTATGTTCTTGAGTGCCACAAGTAATTGAGAACATTAGAAATTGAGGGGGATTGAATAAGACGCGAAACTATTAAATGCTATCAGACAGTCTACAGCTTACAGAAGGGTAGAATGATCGCATAGGCAGAATGATTTATGGAAATAACTCCGTCAAACCGCTTTCCTCGGCATACGTCTGTGTAGAGCTTTGTTCACCCGTTTGTTCCACAGAGGGGAGGTCGAACTCCTCAGCTACTACCAGAAGACTCCTCCGGGATTAAACTCATATGAACAATGAAGCTTGTATTTAACATCGCCAGTGGTTTATGTACAGCACTGATCTCAAAGGTAATTGATGCAAGTTTTTGACGGAANTATAACATCGCCAGTGGTTTATGTACAGCACTGATCTCAAAGGTAACTGATGCAAGTTTTTGACGAAAATAATTAATATTACTTTTGTCGGACTCAAATTTTATTAACGTGGTGGCTGAACCAATACTTATTTGGAATAGTTCGCTGTGATTAAAATATGCATATTTTTTTGATTTTAATATGGATTTTGATTTACCCATCAATAAATAGAGAAACAGTTTTTCTGGTGCTAACATCTAGAGAAATGCACCAACAACTCGGACTAAAGCAGAGCAATCGGGTGTCTCAGAAACTCGATCAAGTATTTTAAAAAAATACTCAGCCAGCGATTAACTGACTCGCTGACTCATTATCATCCCATAAGTAGATAACCGACTGAGAAGCTGCGGATTAGTATGTTTCTATCTATTTACCTTGTTCCATGTGTGAATTGCACACTGAATTCGATTTATGCAGAAAAGAGGGAACACTGCAGAGTTGGTCCGCCTCGTCTAGCGAAGGGAGTAAGTTTTTCGTCGTTTGTTTACGGTGAAAGAAAAGACAGTGCAGTGCAATTAAAAAATATGTTCCTCTGTACTCCCTATAACTTCTTCAAAGATGCTTCATGTACACTTCTTTAAGAACTTCAAATTCACCAGTAAATAGTACACGTGGTTTATGGATACACGCTGGCATTTTAGGGCACTACCGAAGCAACTTGAAAGGTTTATCTGCGAATTGCGTTACCCAGTGAATGTGATGATGGCGATATTTTTGCACCACTTTAAGATGAACTTTGGCTGTTGAGCTGACAACTATAAAAAACACACTCTAGTATTTTGAGCTTTCGAAATTGGCAGAAATCTGAGGGAAGGAACCGTGTGTGATTCATACTTTAATACATTAAGAAATTCAAGACGTACGTGGATGAGTACAGACGCACCACATGCCAAAATTGCTTTTTCTGTTTTTCAAGCAGTAACGAGCAAATGGAACACATTTTTCAAATGAGTGTGGTATGCCGAATCCGCCTGACAATGTAACGTGCGAACTAAACTCAATTTATTTACTTGCGGGTGGAAGTAAAGTGGGATGCAATGCAACGTCTCGATTACCTTATATAAATATGACCAATATCCAAAAAGTCTTCTTGGAAACACATTATCATTGGCCATCTTCTCGTTACGTGAAGGTTCCATTGCGTTTCGATTTGAATAATGTTTGCCATATTTGTTGCCACCAAAAGTTACTTTCTTTCCAAATTTTTCTCGTGCGTTTCAAATAAATTCTGTCTCGATATTCATAATACCAGTTCGAACGCAGCAATTGATTGAAATTCGTTTAAGTGGTTTTTAAAAGTCAACTAGGGCAATATTTCTGATTTAAAATTCATTATTAATCTCTCGTGCTTCAATCGGACCTGTGCAAGCCCCTTCATATCATTGTAAAACTCTCAAGTCTGATCTTCTCGGAAACACATTATCATTGGCCATCTTCTCGTTACGTGAAGGTTCCATTGCGTTTCGATTTGAATAATGTTTGCCATATTTGTTGCCACCAAAAGTCACTTTCTTTCCAAATTTTTCTCGTGCGTTTAAAAAAAATTCTGTCTCGATATTCATAAGACCAGTTTGAACGCAGCAATTGATTGAAATTCGTTTAAGTGTTTTCTAAAAGTCAACTAGGGCAATATTTCTGATTTAAAATTCATTATTAATCTCTCGTGCTTCAATCGGACCTGTGCAAGCCTTCATATCGTGTTCATATCTTTGTAAAACTCTCAAGTCTGTTAGACACGTATGTTTAAAGAGCTTACTTGTTCCGATTTATGAATTTGAATTTGCCATGAATTCATTCGCTTTATGACACTTGATACGGAATCGTGAGCTGAATATCGATTGAGATAATTCGAAGCTTCCATCCGCTGCTCTTGAGCCATTCATGCCAACCTACAACCCATATCGCTATCGTGTGCATTATTGCATTGTTTCAAAGTTTTCAGTGATAATACAAGCCCTAAAGAACAATGAACCCAAATTGTTCGCTATAGACCCTCATTCGTCATACAAATGATGTTCTCCTTAAAAGTGAACGTGAAGTGTCCATTGAATTGCGTATGGATTAAGTATTCACTTCGTTATTTCATTCGTGATATACTTTCATGCAGGAAATCAAGTGCTTCATGTGAATCCAAGTCCATAAGTGTTACTTGAAGTTGAGAGTTTAATACAAAAATGAGGGCTTGGGTTCAGTGTCTAAATAAGTGATGGAGCCAACAACGGCTCTAAAATTATTGTCATAAGTAACTACATATTCACATTCTTTTCTAGTTTTTAGTGTATAAATAGATACGAAGTCAATACAGTTTCCAAGTCCCATTATTCAATGTTTCAAAGTAAAATATTATTAGAGATTTGTGGAGTAGTCAATATGGTTTCAGTGGAACCAATATCGTTCTTAGCACAACGCACGATAAAAAAAGTATCATATCATTCGCTCCAGTTCTTGTTGTTAATTGTATTAGCAATGCTACATTATTATTGCAGGAAATGCTGAAAAATGGGGGCGTTCTTTCCCCTGAGAAGGAAATGAAAATGTTTTTAGTTTAGAATGTGATCAGAACTGTTTTACATTTACGGTGTGTGAGTAGTGAAAATCGAAAACCGTAAAAAACACCCCTTTTGCTCTTTGTCCCTACCCGAGTCGAAAATATTCGCATTCGTGTGTTTGGCTCCTTTCGGATCTGAGTTACCATGAGTACAAGCAGGCTCCTCACAAATGTATGGGGCGAGTAACTCTTTAAGACTTACTGTCATTTATTTCTTGCTTTTTAAAGAGGCAGCCGTCACGAAGGACCAGAGCTCTCTTGGAAAGTTGCTTTTCCAAGCAAGTTTTTGTACATTGAAACCCATCAAACGAAGAAGGGAGAGGGAGAGAATGGAATGGAACTGAACTTGTCTAACCAAACCAACTCTCCCATTGCTCCCTTTCGTTTTTCAGCTTTATCCCCCAACTCTTCATGGATTCAACCTTGTAGAGGGAGATAGTGGAAGTGGAGAGTGAGAAAGAAAAGAGAGTTTTTTTTCCTCCCGCTAGCTCGCTTCCAAAAGTTCTGTTGCTAGATCAATACAAGAGAAAAAGCTATCCTGGAAAGAGAAGAGGGGGTTTAACTTGTGCTTCCAGTGATGCCATTCTCCACTGTTACTCACCCGTGATGCATGCACGGTGAAATAAAGGGGAAAAGTTTTTCGTTTTATTGTTGGGACTTTCTTACCACTGGAAGCAAAAGAATGGGATTATAATATGCACACCCAGCCTTGTGAAAAAAATAAATGTGAGATTGGTCCCGTTGATGAGGGTGAGGGAGAATTGTAAACTGGTGAATATATGAAGGTGGCGGTTTCTTCCAGGCGATTCAGCCAACCACCCATCCTTCACCAATTCAATGCTTACTATTACTTACGACTATTCTGCATACGTTTTCCTATGCATGTGCTTTAGCCGGGAGGAGGTGGTGGTTGTTATTTGGTAGCTGACGGGTTCCGTGAGCAAAGAAGTATATTGTCTTAAAATAGGGTGATACACCTATGTAATACCTAACGGTAGCTGACTGCAGCGTGACATGGAGTTTCCAGCCAATGAGTTCTTCTGGATCTTCCTGATATGAACAGCACGCTGCTGTTATTAATGGAGTTTTTTTTTCGCAGAGCTTGCACGAGCTGGTATAGATAGGCACTTATTGTTAAGAGTGGTTGGCTGGTTCGTATTAGGAAAGAAGAGCATATCTAGCTAGAAGTAGCTGCTCTGGCTGATGTATATTAAACGCATGGAAAAATATGGGGAAAGGAGCAGAAAAAGACTTGTCGATTACACCTACGTTCTGGCTATAAAGAATGAAAAAGCCTCATTTAATTTGTGAAATTGAGTATATATCTTCCGGGAAAGACGAATAGAGCGGTGGAATGCTCGTGTGTGTGCTACACTTACCCACCACCAAGGTGCACTGACAGAGAGAGGTACTACTACACTGAGCAGTTCCAAATCGAAGTTCCAGCTACCATCTCTCTTCAAATAAAAAAAAATGTTGCCGACACAAATCGGCCAAATAACCAGCTTATCAACCTACCATGCATACATAATATCGAAACGCTTCAAAATACTTGCTCCAACATGATACCTAATAAAAAGTCCGAGAAAGATTTCAATGCCAGGAACGTTTGGCTTAACGACTGAATTGGCTTGCATATAATGTACGTTATGCAATAGCGAAAAAAGCAGAAGTAAGTAAGTCGTAGGAGCGATGGTGACTGGCTGTGGTCGGGGCCGTAGTCGTCGTGGGAGAGTTTGTAGATATATAAGGATTGTATAGGCATAAGCCGTCTGTCCCCTAATATGCTTGACTTTATGCTACTCGACTTACAGTTTAAACAAGGGAACGCATATGTACATATAGAAAGGAACCATTTTCCCTTGACTCAACTTTCTCGGACTTCTCCCTTTCATGCTGGAATGGAACTGTGTGGGGTTACTTGCATTGGAATGACGCTAGCTCTGTATGTATTTTTTCGGTGTCGGAATTGTGAGTCGGTTTGGCCCAGTCGTGTCCCTGTTCTTTCTAAATACGGGAATGAGTTGAGTTGAGCATGTATTGCACTTTCTCTCTCCCCCTATCCCTAGCAAAATGTGTTATATAGATGGTTGTAGATGGAAAGGCCCAGTCGGAATATAATGTGTTGCTACCACAAAAACCAAAATGCACCAATGACGACGGGAGCGAGTGAGTGGAGTGAGTTGCTGAATAGAAGAGAAAACTTGGAAGCGCTTTTTCTTCTCCACTTTTTCATGTTCTTCCTTCTTCTCCCTCATTCTCTCTCTCTCGACAAAATCCAACTTATAGTCCCCTCGTAATAGCTTTTATCGGCAGTACAAAAGAAGTCTCCGTTCTTCATGGCTGTGGTAGTAGTTTGTACCCTTTCTGCTTGACTTGATGGAGAAAGAAGTTTGCATTTTTGTGACTGCTGCTGTCCCAAACTGAATTTCATCACGCACAGCGTAAATACTTTACATACATTTATATATTAATGACCAATATTTCGAAGTGGCAGGGCAAGTGACAAACGATACTGTCTTTAGCTTCGTCAGAATCGTGTATTACGTAATGTGAACAAAATTTCGTTTCGGTGACACGTTTCTTAATAATATAGTTATTGGTAAAGAAAGTTCATTATTTGTAGAAACATACTACACTATTGGTCTTGAGGACATTTTTGGACCAATTCTTCAGTCTACATAGGGGTTAATGTAAACATTTTCACTGGCTCGTTGAGCAACTGAGTCGATAATCTTTCGGTGCAGTTGTTGTTGATGCTGCTTTACTTGAAAAACTTTGTGCTGACTTTGTGCATGTCTCTGGGAGCTAAGAACTGAAAGTGAAAACTGATCGCTGTAATAAGAAAATCATAAAAAGTGCACGGCAAATTATTGAATTTTGTGGAGAGTGTCACTAAGTTGTTCCCTGTGCGACAGGAAGGTAACGAAACAAGGTTCATGATCATGTTACAGCGAACGACGAAGGGTCTAAAGTAATGTGGTTATAGAAAATTATTATTGGTTTATTAAATTATTTCTTCGAGGTTGTACTCTAAGTATACTTACATTGTCTACTTTGACTCTTCAAGAAAGCGTTGCTGCTACGA
This sequence comes from Tyrannoseira gladiata, assembly GCA_027744355.1. Taxonomy (NCBI): domain Eukaryota; kingdom Metazoa; phylum Arthropoda; class Collembola; order Entomobryomorpha; family Entomobryidae; genus Tyrannoseira; species Tyrannoseira gladiata. Next base: position 13,369 of record JAHZNH010000461.1, read on the forward strand.
CTACTACTTTCCATCACCATACCTACCGTCCCAAAACTTTGTTTATTGATAATTTGAGATGATAATACAATAAAATTATTATTGTGGCTGGATTTTTGCTTCCATGGGCCACATCTATGAATGAATGCTTATCACCATTACCAGTGTTATATTGAAAGACGCGTAGTTGAATTTTCGTAATTGATGCTCTTTCACCAGACTATTTGAGAGTATTTGAACCGGAAGTGTTTGGGGCAAACACATTACCCCGTTTGAGCCCTCTTAAACCATAATGCCAGAACGAAGGGAGTTATATAAAGTACTTTTTGTGCTGTCATCTGTAAAAACTGATTTTAAAAAAACTTTAGTTGGAAAAAAGTTCTTTAAGACTACGCCAGAATGTATGCATTTAAATTGAAATTAGTTGTAGTAGTTGTTCCAAGTTGCATTCCCTCCATGAATGGCATTGCTATCAAGAAATACTAATCATAATCAAAGATCAAGAGAAAGCACAAGCTATTCTCTTCCATTGGAAAATCTAAGCCGGGACCACCGAAGTAAATACCATCGAGGCCAATGGTGACGGTAATTAGTAATGGACCCATCAGTGGCAATGGCTACCATCATCATCTCTACTCACCTCGAGCATTGTTGACCACATCCACCAGCTTTTTTAGCTCAACAGCAGCCGTTTCCTAATGTTCATTCATTTACCAACTCCGCTGCAGCAAACGCTTTGTGCTGTCTTATGTGTTCCTCGCCAATTACGTTTCACGTTGGAGCGCTAGGTCAGCAACAACAGCAGCAGCATCATCATCATCATTTTCGCAATAACTGTAACAGCATTAGACCTTATTTGGCAAATAATCCCGTTCCGGTACCTTTGCTGGCGTGTATTCCTTGCGGACGTTGGTGTGACAATCTTGCAAATCGGAGAAACGATTGGCTTGCTGCGACTTCATCATTGCTTTGGCCAAATCAACTGTTTATCAGGTTAAATTTTGGAAAAAAAGTTTATTGGCATATTAATATTAAGGAAGAAATCTCCTTTAGCCCTTTGGATTCCTTCTTTGTCTCTAATGAGCATTATATTACTGTTCAGTAGAACCCTATACGTAATGGTTTAGCTTGGCTCACAAAGATGGTTCTGATGTTATCGCGTTCGTACTTTCATATATGTCGTCGTGCATTGTTGCCAGATTTCATTGTTGAGCTCCTGAACACATGAGATATGGATGAGTATATACGTACTTAAGTACGTGGAAATGACTCATTCTTTTGAAACCAA